>NIJG01002081.1:10906-25795 GCA_002201625.1 Euglossa dilemma
ATCTAATTCTGAAGACACTTTTACTGAAAAAATACAATTCCTTAAAATATAAATTGAAAATTTAGACGAAAATCGAAATCTCATAACATTAAATTACAGTATGTGTATATAAATTGGAATATTGGGACAAAATGCACACGGCTCAAAATCGTCGTTACCGAAATCAACGAATACCATCCAGTATACCGCTCCGATCTGCCGTACGCAACTACAAGACCACTGCAGCTGTGTCGCTCCGGAAGTGTAGGTACGTATACAATGAATCATATGAAACAACAATGAATTTAGCATAATATTATCATGCATGTACATACAAATCATTCCAAAGACACGTTTAGTATGGAATACGATACTTGAATCGAAAAATTGACAATTGTGAAGAAAATCTAAAATATCATTACAGTAAATTAAAGTGTGTATAAATAAATGGAGAACTGGTAAAAAATGCAAGTGGTACAAAATCATAGTTAAAGCAATTGAGGAAGTCCGTCGAGTGGTTCAGCTCCGTTCAGCCGTACGCTGCTACAGGACCTCGCCAGACGTATCGGTCAAACAGCGTAGGTATGTATACAGACAATCATATGAAATAACAATGTTCAACAAAGTAATGTCATAAACGTGCACTGAACTAGTCCCAAAGATACTTGAATTCGGAAATACAGTTTCTTCAACTAGCAATTGACAATTAAAAAAAAAATTGTAAGCACCATAACAGTAAATTGCAGTATTTCTATATGGATATTAAAACGAGGAAGAATTGCATGCGGTTCAAAATTATGCCCTAAGAAATTAACGGAGACCATACGGTGCAGTTGCTCGATCTGCCGTACCACCATTCACTTTTCGAATATTAAAACAGGGAGTCAAGCCGTTGTAGATCGATACCAATTGGTACAAAGTTCTTACCGAAGACCTTACCCCACGAAATATAAACCGCCTCTATCGAGATTATAACCTCGTGTTCACAGAGAGAAATAAGAGCCTATTTCAGCGACGGGCACCTCAAATTGATGAATGATTTAAAAATCAGTGGTGCTTCCGTTCGAGATAGTCGTCACCTTCTGTGAGAGACGAACAGATAAGCCTGTGGCTTCACCTATCCAGTGATTTCGATCAGCAAACGAGATATTCCGAGTGTAAATGCGCTGCTCAGTATTGACAATAGACACCTTAATTCACGGTTTGCATTTTGAAGTGGAGCGTCAATCCGTTTGAGAGCATTACCGATTCGAATAACGTCATACACTTTATCACATACCTCACCTTCCGAGAAACTATCACGCTGAATCGAGAGTATACGTTCGTGTTCAGATATACAAATTAGTATTCATTTAGTTGCGGGCACTTTTACGTCATGTAGGAATTGGAAGGTCTACTGTCAAAACCGTCCGATATCGTTACCACCATCTGCGAGAGGCGATCGGGTAAGTCAATAGCGTCACCTGTCCTGTGATTCTGTGTGTCGAACCAGGGATACCGAGAGTAAATCCGCTGAAAAATTTTGGCAATAGACACCTTACTTCACGGTATGAATATTAATGCATGTCATCAAACCGTTGTAGAGGTTTACCTATTCCTATAGAGTCAAACCATTTACCGAAGACCTTACCTTGCGTGAAGCTAATTCACTATATCGGGAGTATGACTTCGTGTTCAGAGAAGCAAGTTAGTATACATTTTAGTGACGGGCACGTTATTATCATGTGTGAATTTGAAGATCCAGGAAGAAACCGTTTGACAGCGTGACCACCTTCCTTGATATTTGAACAGCTAACACAATAGTTTCTTTGGGAGTCGATTTGCTAAGTCAATAGCATCAACTATCCTGTAACACCGAGAGTCAATCCGTGTATTCCGGGAGTAAATACGCTAAGCAGTTTTGGCAATAGACACCATAATTCACACTATGAATAATACAGCATACCGCCATACCGTTGAAGAACGTTACCTAATACTATAATGTCAAACTTTTTCCCGAAGTGTTACGGTGCCCATCACTAAAATGACTACTAATTTGTGTCGCTGCACACGAAGTTATACCCTCGATGCAGCGGATTATGTGCACTGAAGGTAAGGTATCAGGTAAATAGTATGTCGTTATGTCCATTGGTAACGTTCTCAAATGGTGTGACGTTCTCTTTTAATATTCAAACCGTGATTTATGGTGTCTATTACAAATTCCGTTCAGTGGATTTACTCGCGGAGTACCTGGTTTGACTCTCGCAATTGCAGGATAGCTAAGGGTATTGACTTATCCGTTCGAAACTCAGAGACGGTGGTAACGTTCTCGAACGATTTGACACTCGATCCTTTAATTCATACATGAAGTTAAGTTGCCCGTCACTAAAATGTATACTAATGCGTTTCTCTAAACACGGAGAGGTTCTCTCGATACGGCGGGTTAGCTTTTCGGATGAGAAGCGCATCTGTGAAGTGTTTGACCCTATAGCAATAAGTAACGTTCTTCAACGGTTTGGGTCTGTACTTAAATATTTTTACCGAGAAATACTGTGTAAAAGGCCAATACTGTACAGCAGATCTTCGTCCGAAATTCCTGGTTTGACTCTGAGAATGTCAGGATAGGTGGATCTGTTGACTTATCCGTTCGATCCTCTAAGAGGGCGGTAACGTTCTCGAATGATTTTAACCTCGATCTTCTAATTCATACGTGAAACTAATGTGCCCGTCACTAAAATGTACATTAATTTTCTCCTCTGAACTAGAAGGTACAATCTCGATACAGCGGGGTAGCTTCACGAAAAGTAAGTCCTTAAGTAGAAAGTTTGAGTATATAGCAATATGTAACGTTGTTTAACCTTGTAACTCTGCACTTTAATATTTATAAATTGCGTGCCGAATGCCGATACTGTACGGCGGGTATAGGCGCGGATTAACTGTTTTGACTCTTGGAGACGCAGTATAGGAGAAGCTGTTATCTTAACCGTTCGATTCTTGAAGAAAGTTGTAACGTCCTCGAAATGTTTTTCGCATGATTTTTCAATTCGTATATGTAAGAAAGGTGCTCGTCATAACTTGCTTCTCCGAATACGAATTTATGCTCTCGATCCAGCGGGTTAGCTTCTCGGAAAGTTAGGTATTCTATAAGTAGAATGACTGTATACCAGTTGGTTCCGTTCTTCGACAGTTTGACGGCCTGCTTTAGTATTGAAACCGTGAATTACGGTGTCTATTGCCAATTTTGTACTGCACATTTGCTACGGAATACCTGCTCTGACTATCGCAATCACAGTATATGTGAAGCGATTTACATAGCCGTTCGTCTCTCACAGAAGGTGGTAACGTTTCCGAACGGTTTGACCCTCGAACTTTTCATGCATGCATGAAGATAAGGATTTCGTTACTGAAATGAGGACTAATTTCTTTCTCTGAAAACGAAGTTATTCTATTGGTACAGCGGGATAATTTTTCTGAAGATTAGGTATTTGGTAAAGCCTTTGACATTATACAAATTACTAGCGTTCTCAAACGGATTGACGCTCTACTTTAACATTCATACTGTGAATTAATGTGTCTATAACCAATACTCTTCGGCGGATTTACTCTTGGAATACCTGGTTTGACTATCGGAATAAAAGGATGGGTGAAGCTATTGACTTAGCTTTTCGACTCTTAAAAAAGGTGGGCTCGTCCTCAATCGGTTTGACAATCGATCTTCTGATTCGTACATGAAATTATGGTGCCCGTCACTGAAATGTATACTAACTTCTTCGTCTGAACACGAAGTTTTACCCACGATACTGCGGCTTATGTTCTCGGAAGGTAAGATATGCGATAAGATGTATGACGTTATACCAATTGGTAATGTTCCTAAAGGGTTTGTCACTGTACTTTAATGTCCACACCGTGAATTATGGTGTACAGTGCCAATAGTGTGCAGCGGATTGAATCCCTGGATACCTGATTTGACATTGTCTTAGCTGTTCGACTCTCAAAAAGGTGGAATTGTTTTCGCAGGGTTTGACTCTCGATTATTCCGTTCACACATGGAAATAATGCATGCTTCTGCTATGATGACCACTAATTTATTTCCGCCAGCACTAAACATGACAATCGCTACAGCTGGTTAGGATCTTGGAACGTAGGGTATCCGGTAAAATGTTTGACTTTATACCATTTGGTAACGCTCTCCAACGGTTTGGCTCTTTAATTTAATATTCGTACCGTGAACTAAGGCCTCTATTGTCAATACTGCTCAGCGGACTTACTCGTGGGATACCAGATTTGATTCTCGTAATCACAAGAGCTGATGAAGCTATTGACTCAGCCAGCCGATCGAGTCTCAAGGGTGGTGGTAACGTTCTAGAACGGTTCGACAACAGATCCTCAAATTGATACATGAAATAAAGGAGATCATTACTGTAATGTGTACTAATTTGTATTTCTCATGACGAAGTTATACTGTCAATACAGCGGTATCGTCCTCGGTAGGTGTGGTCTCCGGTAAGACGTTTGACTATATACCATCTGGTATCCTCTCAAACAGTTTATCGGTCTACTATCGTACTCAATGCGTGATTAGCGGTGTCCATTGCCAATAGTGTACAGCGGATAAACTCCCGGAATACCTGGTATGTATATCGGATCAACAGGATAGATGAAGATGTTGACTTAACTGTTCGGCCCTCATAGAAGGTTGGATCAATCTTGATCGGTTTATTTCTGGATTTAGCCGTTCTTGCATGAAAATAAGGTGTTCGTCTGCTAAATAGTCTACTAATATTTTTCCGGGACAGTAAGCAAGACACTGCCTACAGCGGGATAGGCTTCTCAGAAGGTAAAGCCTTCGGTAAAATGTTTGACTCTCTACGAATAGTTAACATTTTGCATGACTTGACCATTTACGCTAATTATTAAGCCTTGAATTAGGGTGCTCGTTGCCAATACTATTCAGCGGATGTACTCCAGGAATGCTTCGGTTGGCTCTGGAAATCACAGGGTAGGTGAAGCTATTGATATAGCCGCTCGCATCTCATAGATGCTGGTAACGGTATCGACCGCTTTGATCATGGATATTCTAATTCGTACATGAAATTAAGGTGACCTTGACTAAAATGTATACTAATTTTTTCCTCTGTACATGAAGTTATTCTCTCGATACAGCGGGATATATTCACGGAAGGTAAGGTTATAGGTGATAAATTTGACTGTACACCAATAGGTAACGTTCTGCAACGTCGTAATGCTGCAAATTAATATGCATACCGTGAATTGCGGTGTCGACTGCACATACCGTGCTGCGGAATTGCTCCCGGGATACATGCTTTGACACTCGCAATCACAGAATAGTTGAAGCTATTGACTCATATGTGCTACTCCCAAAGAATGTGGGATCGTTCTACGACGGTTTGACTCTCGATGTTGTTATCAATAAATGAAAAATCTGTGCGTTTGCTAAAATTTCTACTAATTACTTTCCGTGACCACGAAGCATGATACTCGCTGCTGCGGATTACGTTCTTGGATGGTAACGTATGCGATAATGTGTATGACGTTATGACAAAGAGTAGCGTTCTCAAGCGTTTGACACCCTACTATAATATTCTTACCGTGAATAAATGCTTCTGCTGACAGTACTGTTCAGCTGATTTACTACTGGAATAGCAGACTTGACACTCGGAATCACAGGACAGGTGAAGATTTTGTCTCAGACGTTCGACCCACAAACATGGTGCTAACGTTTTAGGATGGTTTGACCCTCGATCTTCTAATGCACACATGAACTAAACGTATCGTCATGCAAATGAATACAAATTTGATTCTCTGAACACGAAGTTATACTCTCGAGGATGCAGCGGGTTTGTTTTTCGGAGGGTATGGCCATTGGTAAAGGGTATGATTTCTTATCATTTGCTAACTTTCTCAAACTGATTGATGCCATATTTTAATATTCAAACCGTGAATTATGGTGTCCATTTCCAATACTGCACGGCGCATTTACTCACGGAATACCTCGTTTGACTATCGGAATAAGAGGATCGGTCATATGTGCGATTTCACAAAGAAGGTGATAACGTTATGGGACGGTTCTCCTCTCGATCTTCTCATTCATACATGAAACCATTGTGCCCGTCACTACAATGTGTACTAATTTGTATCTCTGAACACGATGTTATAGTCCCGATATAACGGATTAGGATTTGGTGCGTGATGTCATCAATAAGACGTTTGATTATATACCAGTTGGTAACGATTTCTAAATTATTGACGCTCTACACTAAATTGAAACCGTGAACTAAGGTGTCTATTGCCAGTACTGCTCAGCGGATTTAGGTGAAGTTATTGACCTATACGTTCGTCGCTGACAGAAGGTGGCAACGTTCTCGAGCGGTTTGACACTCGAATTTTTAATTCGAGCATGAAATTAAGGTGCCAGTCATTGAAATGAATACTATTTTCTTCGTGCGAACACGAAGTTATACTCTTGATAGAGCTGGAAATGTTCCCCGAAGGTAAGACCTTCGCTAAAATGTATGACCCTATACCAATTGGTAGCGTACTACAGTGGTCTGATACTGTACTTTAACATTCATACTGTGCATTACGGTGGCTATTGCCAATACTGAACAGCAGATTCAGTTCTAGAATACCTGGTTTGGGTTTCGGTATCACAGGATAGGTGAAGTTATTAACATAGCCGTTCGACGCTCAGAGTGGATGGTAACGTTCGCGGACGGATTGACGCTCGATCTTCTTATTCATACATGAAATTAAGGTGACTGTCAGTAAAATGCATACTAATTTGCCACTCTATACACGACGTCATTCTCTCGATTCTGTTAGTTATCTTCTCGGAATGTATGTCCATCGGTAAAAGGTTTGACTCTATACGAATAGGTAACGTTCTACACGGTTTGTCGCTCTACCTTAATATTCAAACCGAGAATTAAGTGTCCTACTGCCAATAATTGTCACAGAATTGACTCCCGGCGTACCTAGTTTGACACTCGAAGTCACAGGATAGGTGAGGCTACTGACATAGCTGTACGACTTTCAAAACGGTTGGTAACGTTCTCGAACCGTTTAACACTGGATAAACTTATGCATACACGAAGTTTATGTGCTCGTCGCAGAAACGTATACCATTTCATCCCTCTGAACACGGCATTAAATTCTTGACACAGCGAGTTGGATTTTCGGACGGTAAGGACTTCAGTAAAACGTTTGACTTTATAGGAATTTGGCACGTTGTCATGCAGTTTGTCGCGCCACATTAGTATTCATTCCGTGAATTAAGTTGTCTGCTGCCAGTACTGTTCATCGGATTTACCCCAGGCATATCTGGTTTGGCTCTCCGAATTACAATATAGTTGAAGCCACTCACTTCGCGGTTCGGCTCCCAAGGAAGGTGTCAGCGCTCCAGAACGGTTTGACCCTCGATTTTCTAATTGATACATGAAATTAAAGTACCTGTCCCTTAAATGTATACACATTTGTCCCCCTGAACACGAAGTAATACTCTCGATACAGCGGGTTATTTTTGCGGAAGGTATGGCCTTCGGTAAAGGGGGTGACTCTATACCAATTGGTAATGATCTCCGTCAGATTGTCTTTCTACTTTAATATTCAACCCGTGAATTATCGTGTCAATTGCCTATATAATTTAGCTGATTGTCTCCAGTAATGACTGGTTTGACTCCCGGAGTCACAGGATAGGTGAAGATATAGACTTAGCTGTGCGACTATCAATGAAGGTGGTATCGTTATCTAACGGCGTAACCCTCGATATTCTAAATCATACATGAAACTAAGGTTCTCGTCTAAAGTATGTATGTTGATTTGCTTCTTTGAACAGAAGGTAGTAGCCTCGATGAAGCGGGTTATCCTTTCGGACGGTACGGCCTTCAGTAAATGGTTTGATGCTATCCCAATGCGTAATGATCTACGACGGTTTGTTTCTGTACATAAATATAGATTCCGTGAATTAAAGTGTCAATTTGCAATACTGTTCAGTGGATTTACTTCTGATTACCTGGTATGACACATTGATTCATATGATAGGTGATGCTATTCACATAGATGTTCGAATCTCGCGGAAGGTAGTAACGTTGTTGGAACGATTGATCCACCACCTTCTACTTCATACATGAATTTATGGGTGCCGTCACTAAAACGTATACTGACTTGCATTCTTCAACACGATGTTATATTCTGGATACAGCAGGTTAGCTTCACGGAAGGTAAGGCGTTCGGTTAAAGGATTGAACCTGTTGCTATATGTTACATCATATATGTTATATGTTCTACATCAGTTTCAATCTGTTCTATAATATTTATGCCGTGGAATAGAGTGTCTAATGCCACTATTCTACAGCTGATTTATTCGTAGAATAACTGGCCTGACTCACGGAATCACGGGATAATTGAAGCTATTGACACAGCCATTCGGCACTCAAAGGAGGTGGTAACATCCTGAACCTGTTTGCCTCGCGATCTTCTAATTCATACATGAAGCTAAGGTGCCCGTCACTGAAATGAATGCTACTTTCTATCTGAGAACACGAAATTCTGCTCCCGATGAAGCGGGTGAGGTTCGACGAAGGTTTGGCATTCTGTAAAACGTTTGACTTTATGGCAATTGGTTACGTTCGCAAACGGTTTGACGCCTGACTTTAATATTCAGACCGTGAATTAAGCTGTCTATCACCAAATGCGTTCAGCGTATTACTCTAGGAATACCTGGTATGCATCTCGGGATCACCGGATAGGGTATTGTATCGACATAACCGATCGGCTATCAAACACGGTGGTATCGTTCTCCAGCGGTATTACCCTCGATCTTCTAACTCATACATGAAATGACGGTGTCCGTCACTAAAGTGTGTACTAATACGTTCCTCTGAACACGACGATATACTCCCGATACGGTGGGTTAGACCATCGGAGGGTTATGTATTCGGTAAGAGGTATGACTTTATACCAATTGATAACCATACCAGATGGATCGACGCTCTCATTTAGTATGCAAACCGTGAATTAAGGTGTCTAGTTCAATTACTGTCCTTCGCACTTATTCCCGCAATACCTGGTTTGGCACTGAGATTCACAGGATAGGTGAAGATATTGTCTCAGCCGTTCGTCTCCCACGAAAGGTGGTAATACTCTCGAACGCATTGACTCCCGATGTTGATATTTATTCACAAACTTGGGGCGTTCGTCCGCTGAGATATCTACTAATTTGTTTATGTGCGCATTAAGCAGGACACTCGCGACAGAAGGTTAGGTTCTCGGAAGGTATGGTATTCGGTAAATGGAATGGCTCTATGCGCATTGGAAATTTGCTCCGTCGGTTTGACTATCTCCATTAATATTCATACCGTGAATTAAGGTGTCCGTTGCCAATATTCTTCAACGGACTTACTCCCGGAATACCTGGCTTTACCCTCCGAATCTCAGGACAGGCGAAGTTCTTGACTTAACCGTTCGTCCCTAACATATGGTGGTAACGTTCTCGAGCAGTTTGACCGTCGACCTTATAATTCATACAGGAAGTTAAGGTGGCCGTCACTAAAATGTGCACTAACTTGCATCTCTGTACACGGAGTCGTACACTCGATACAGCGTGATAGGTTGTCGGATGGTAATGTCTTCGGTAAACCGTTTGTATTCAAACCAATGGGTAACGTTCTGGAGCAGATTGTCCCCCTACTTTAATATTGTGGCAGCGAATAAATGTGTTTATCGCCAATTCAGTGGACCGGATTTACTCGCGGAATATCTGGCTGGCCTCTTAGAATCACATGATCGGTATAGCTATTGACTTAGCCGTTCGACTCACAAGCAATGTGGTTGTGTTCTAGAACGGTTAGACTCCCTATTACTCTATTCGTACATGAAAATAAGGTATCCGTCTGCTAAAATGTCTACTAATTTGTTTCCGTGGGCACGAAGCATGGCACACACTACAGAGAGATATGTTGTATGAAGGTAATGTGTTCGGTAAAATGAACGACTCTATACTATTTGTAACGATCTCAAACGGGAAGACGCTCTATTTTAATATTGAAACCGTGATTTAAGGCGTCCGTTGCCAATACTATTCAGCGGATTTACTCCTAGAGTACCTGGCGGAATGTCAAGACATGTCATGCTTGACACTGCTGGTCAGACCATGTATTCAGGGAGTGAATCCTCATTACGGTATTACCAATGGACACGTTCATTCACGGTATTAATATTAAAGTGGAATGTCAACGAATGTCAAATATTAGTCGAATCTAACCTATTGGTATAGCGTCCAGCTTTTTACTGCAGACATTAGCCTCCGATACCATAACCTGCTGCATCGCTAATCTAAGTTCGTGTTCAGGAAAACAACCAATTATTCCTTTCAGAGACGGGCACCTTCATTTCATGTACGAATATAAAGATCTATAGGCATTGTGTTGCAGAACGTTTCCACTTTCAGTGAGATTCGCACAGCTAAGTCAATACCTTCACCTATCCTGTAATTCCGAGAATCAAGCCAGGTTCTCCGGTAGTAAATCCGCAGAACAGTACTGGTAACAATCACCTTAATTCACGGTTTGAATAATGTTGTAGAATGTCACTTCATCGGAGATGATTACTAATTCTAATAAAGTCCTTCTTTTCACCGAATACATTACCTTCATAGAACGTATCCCGCTGTAGCGAGTGTCATGCTTAGTGCTCACGGAAACAAATGAGTAGACATTATAGCAAAAGCACGCGTTATTTTCTCATATGAGTTAGAAGATCGAGTTTCAAACCGTTCGAGACCGTTCCCACCTTCTTTAGGAGCGGAACGGCTTATTCTGCTATTCACGGTTTGAATATTAAAGTAGAGCTTCAAATTGTTTGAGCGCGTTGCCAATTTGTATGAAGTCAATCGTTTCACTGAAAACATTATCCACCGAAGAACTAACCCGCTGTATCGAGAGTATAAAACAGCGTTCAGAGGGACGAAATAGTTGTGATGTTAGTGACGGGCACCTTGATTTACTGTATGAGACAGAGGATAGAGTGTAGAACCGTTCTCGATCGATCCCACCATCTTTGAGAGTCGAACGTTTTCGTCAGTGGCTTCACGCTTCCTGTGATTTCTAGGGCTAAACCAGGTTTCCCGGGAGTCAATCTGCGGTACAGTATTCGCAATAGGCACCATAATTCAGGGTATGGATGTCAAAGTAGAGTGTCAAACCGATTGAGATAGGTTGAGATGGTTATAAATTGTCATAACGTCATACTCTTCACTGCATACCTTACCTTTCGTGATCATAACCCGCTGTATCGTGGTTTTAACTTCGTGTTCAGAGAAGCAAATGAGTGCACATTTCAGTGATGTGCCCCATAATTTCATGTATGACTTAGAAGATCGAGTATCAAACCGTTTCAGAACGTTACCACATTTCTTCATAGTCGAACGGCTAAGTCAATGGTTACACCGATCCTGTGATTCTGAGAGTCAAACCACGTATTCCGGGGCTAAATCCTCTGTACATAATTGGCATCATACACCATATATCACGGAATAAATATTAATCTCCTTAGTCAAACCGTTGCAGAACGTTACGAATTGCCATGATGTCAAACTTTTTGCCGATGGTGTTAACGTCCGAGAACCCATCCTGCTGTAGCGATTGGCTGGCTTAGCTTCCACCAGAAGAAACAAGTAGACATTTCAGAAGACGGAAACTTTATTCTTAGCTATGAGTAGAATAATCGAGAGCCAAACCGTTCGAGATCGTTACAACTGTCTTTGACAGTCGAACAGCTAAGCTTATAGCATCACCTATACTGTGATTCCAAGAGCCAAACCAGGCATTCTGGAAGTAAATGCGCAGTTCAGTATTGGCAATAGACACCATAATTGGCGGTTTCAATATTAAATCAGGCCGTCAAACCGTCGGAGAACGTTGCAAAGTGGTATAAATTCAATCTACTTACAGAATACCTGACCTTCCGAGAAGATAATCCGCAGGATCGAGAGCATAATATCGTGTTCGGAGATGCAAATTAGTTTCCATGGTAGTGACGAGTATTTTCCTCCATGTATGAATTGGAAGATCGTGGATGCAGCCGTCCCAGAATGTTACCAACATCTTATCGAATCGCACACCGAAGTCAATAGCTTCAGCTATCCCGTGAATCCGAGAGTCAAGCCAGGTATTTCTGGAGTAAATTCTCCAATTTGCTACCTTGAACACTGATCAAGACACTTGCTGCATCAGGTTGGGCTTCACGGAAGGTATGGCCGTCGGTAAAATGTTTGACGTCATACGAGTAGGTACTGTTCTACAACGACTTGACGTCCGACTTTAATATTCGAACCGTGAATTGATATGTCTATTGCCAATACTTTTCAGCGGATTTAACCCTGGGGTGCCCGGTTTTAATCTGGGAATCCCAGGGTAGGTGAAGCTTTTGACTTAGCCCTTCGACACTCAACGAAGTAGGTCACGTTCGCCATCCATTTCAAAATCGATCTTCTAATTCGTACAGGAAATTTAGGGTCCCGTCACTAAAACGGATACCAATTTCTTTCTCTGAGCACGAAGTTATACTCTGTATACAGCAGTTTATGTTCTATGAAGGTAACGACTTCGGTAAAAAGAGTGACTCTATACCAATTGATAATGATCTCCGACAGTATGACTCTCTACTTTAATGTTCATACCTTGAATTATGGTGTCAATTGCCTACCCAGTTAAGCGGTTTTACTCCGAAATGACTTGTTTGACTCTCAGAATCGCAGAATGGGTGAAGCTATTGACTTAGCCGTTCAACTCTCGAAGGTGGTGGTAACGTTCTGGATCAGTCTGTCTCCAGATCATCTTACCAAAAGGCCTTTGGTAAAACGTTTGACTTTATACCAATTGGTAACGCTCTGAAACCGTTTGATGATCTAGTTATATATTCATACTTTACATAAAGGTATCTATTGCCAACACTGTTCCTCACAAGTACTGCCGGAATACCTAGTTGACTCTCGGTATCCCAGGATAGGTAAAGATGTTCACATAGCCGGTCGTCCCTCACAGAATGTGGCAACATCCTCGAGCAGTATGTACCCTAGATCTTCTAATTCATACATGAAGATATAGTGCCCGTCAGCATAATAAATACAAACTTCATTCTCTGAATACGAAGTTGTACTCCTGATACAGCGGGTTAGTTTTTCAGATGGTAAGGCATTCTCAAAGAAGTTTGACCGTGCGCATATAGGTAATGTTCTACGACGGCATGACCATCTGCTTCAATATTCAAACCGTGAATTAAGGAGTCTATCGCAGGAACTGTTCAGCGCACTTACTTGCAGAGTACCTGTGTTGACTTTCGGAATCGCAGGATACGTGAAGCTATTGGCTTGAACGGTCGACTCTCACAGAGGGCGGCATAGTTCTCATGCGGTTTCGGCATGAATCTTCTTATTCATGCATGATATTATGGTGCCCGTCACTAAAATTTATACTCATTCGGCCGTCCGAACACGATGTTATACTCTAGATCCTGCGGGTTGGTTTTTCAGAGGGTGAGGTCTTCGGTAAAGCGTTTGACTTCACAGCAGTTGGCAACTATTTCAAACGAATTGGCTCTCTACTTCAACGTTGAAACCGTGAATGTAGGTGTCTACTGCCAATACTGTACAGCCGAATTACTACCGGAATATCTGGTTTGAATCTCGGAATCTCAGGATAGGTGAAGCTATTGACATAGCTGTTCGTCTCTCACAGAAGGTGCTAACGTTCTCGAAGGCTTTGAATCTCGATATTCTAATTCTTGAATGAATTTAAGGTGCCGTTACTAAATAGTGTACTATTTTGTTTCTCTAAACATGAAGCCATACTCTCGATACGGCTGATTATCTTCTCGGTCGGTAAGGCATTGCGTCAAATGTTTGACTTTATGTCTATCGTAACGTTCTTACACGGTGTATCGGTCTATTTTAATATTCAATCCGCGAATTAAGTTATCTATCGCCAATGCTGTACATCGTATTTGCTCCAGGAATATCTCGCTTGACTTTCAACACCACAGGATGAATGAAACAACTGACATAACCGTTTCAATCTCAAAGAAAGTGGAAACGTTCTGGAACGGTTTGCCTCTCGACCTTCACATCCTTACATGAAATTATGGTGCCAGTCACTACAATGTATACTTATTTCTTTCCGTCAACACTAAGCAATACACTCGCTCTACTTTAACATTCGAACTGCAAATTAAGGTTTCCATGACGAACAGTGTATAGCGGAGTGACTCCCGTTATTCCTGGTTTGTCTGTCGGAATAGCATGATAGGTGAAGCTATTCACTCAGCCTTTCGACTGGCAAAGTGGGACGAATCGATCTCGAACGGCTTAACCGTCGATTTTTCTATTGATACATGAAAATAATATGTCCGTCAGCTAAAATGATCAGAAATTTGTTGCCCTAAACACTTCGAGGTACGGTCTTCTAACGGTTCTACTATCCACTGTGCTATTTATGCATGAAAATGTGGTGCATGTCTGCTATCATGTCTACTAATTTGTTTTAGTGAACATTAAGAATGACACTCGCTAAAGCGAGTTATGTTCAGGGAATGTAATGTATTCGTAAATAAAATGACTGTATAGCAATTGGTAATAATCTTCAACGGATTGAACTTCTGCTGTAATATTCGTAGCGTGAACTAAGGTGTCTATAATTTCTGACTACAAACTATAATTTTCGAGTATAACCTATAATTTTCGACTATAAACTATAATTTTCGACTATAAACTATAATTTTCGACTATAAGCTATTATTATCGACATTAAACTATAATATTCGACAACAAACTATAATTTTTGACTATAATCTCTAATTTTCGACTATAAACTACAATTTTGGACTATAAACTATAATTTTCGACTATAAATTACAATT
>NIJG01002083.1:15030-30499 GCA_002201625.1 Euglossa dilemma
AATAATTTTTAGTCATTATGCAATTATTTTGACAATCGATTTTCAGAAATATTTAATATTTTAAATTAAATTCATAGGTGCTTAAAAAATTTAAACGTATATGTATTAATTTTATCTATCGTACAACCATATAAACTTTCATTGAAATTGGACCTTCGTTACAGAAATATAAAATTGTTGTTTACCAATCTTTATTAATACAGATAAAGAGAAATATATCACAATAATTTGATTAATTTATTGCACTTCTCCTATGACACTGAACAAAATATTGACAATGCTGATTTTAATCGTCTTTTCCTTATTCGACACCTTTCTTGATAATCTTTGTCACACATTTTGTTAATTTCATTCTCACCTATATATGCAAAAATAAATAAATAATATTTATCTCCTATACCGCTTTTTGTAATTTAATAGAATCAGTGTGAGAAATTCATGTAATTAGAATCATTAGCATGCTATTGTTTGTATAATATTTACTAGAAGAAAAATATATATTGTGTGTAAAAATATTGTTATTGAGGATATCGTTACTTAAGAGAATAGGTTTTATAGAACTATTTTGTTTTCTGCACTTATAGATGATGAAACTTACGGGATCATTCATCTCGGTTCTTCTCTCAATGCAGCAGTGTGCTTCAATGGTAATATATCGATGATATAAGTAAAGGACTAATTCAGCTCGGATAATTATTTATTGAACTATTATGCTACGAGATATGTTTATTGTATCAGTTAATATATATGTACATATAAGTATGTATAATATAAAACGTTACTGCTTGCAATTGTCAGTTCTTAATATTCTATACATAAGGTAAAACAGAGGTATGACCAATTTCGTCATACCATTTTCAATTTTCAGGATTATTTTGGAGTCATTTATGTTATGAGCATAAGGTAATAGAGTTTTTCATTCTAAGAATTTAATAATTTAATATATCACTAATACATATTAAGCTAAGCACACCACCAAAACATATTAAGTCATTCTTAGTAAACTAATCCCACCACTAATACATATATCATAATTAGTACGGACATACAATATAGAAATAGACACATTGAAAAATCAATTTTTGAGGCTGAACTCCAATTTTTTAAAATTACAATCCCACATTGTTAATATGATGTTTTCATATTCGAAAAAAGCAATAGAAGACGATTATAATCTCTCATAAATGAAACAGTACATTGTCTATGGAAGCATAATGTTAAAATTAATAACCTTAAAAGATTATATATTAAATCATTGTAATTTATAACATTCAATAGCAACAGGTTTTCGATAAATAATTTTATTTAAGGAATAATAATTTGCATACAATTTAGCTTGTATGTAACTATTTTAAATGAAATCTATATTTTTATTAAAATTTCATCAAGGAATGAGTAAACTGGAAGTATACTTAAAAGTGAATAATTCTTTTGACATATAATTTGATAGTTTCCTTGGAAAATAGTGTTTTTAGTTTTCAATTACCTACTCGTACTAATGTAGTAACAAATCGAATTAGAATATCCTGAAATGTAATTCCAAACCTGATTTCTTTCGATATTTAATATAAAAAAGTAGTTATAATTTGTATGATATATTTCAAAAATTCAAAAATTTTTGAATACGTACTATATTTTTGGTAAAAAGTATCGGATTGCATTTTCTGTCACTGCTAATGTGTTATTAAAAGCTAAATTATTATTCAAAGATATTAAAATTGATATTTTTAATTATATCCTGGTGGCTGAATATATACTTTTCGACAAAATGAGGTAAAAATGCACAATAACAAATGTATAAGACAAACTGAAATTTAAAATAAATCAGTATTTACAGTATCCTTGATTATATATATAAGAAAGAAATTAACAGCAAAATAATATTTGTGCATAGAAAAATTTAATATAAATATTATTTGTTCTATAGTGATTATTCTAGTCATGGAGCCGAACAATCTTCATACAAGTCTTCGATTAGCCATCTATTTCCTACAAATACGTCTTCTGACCTGGGTATAGTATCATTGTTCCCGTGTCTAAGGCACTGGTTTGCTAGGAAGTCCGGCTGATATAGTTGGGGTACTAAACGAAACTTTCCTCTCCTTCCTTTTTTCTCACTTCTCCGTTATTTCTTTCGCTTTGATCGAGGGGGGGGGGACACCGTGCTATTCATTCTAGTGTGCTCTCTTTAAACCATTCACTGTTAGGTTTATGTTGGTTTAATTGAATGCGTAATTGGAAAAAAATAATGACAGAATCGGTATGCTGATATAGCTTTACAGTAAGAAGTATAAATTGCAAGTAAATAAGGGAAGTATGATAAAAGTCATTAATAATTAGATACCATTAATTTTCTAATCATTTTTTAATCATTTTTTTAATTTCATTGATTAATTTATTAATTGTATTGATTAATTTTTGTAATAATTCAATATTAATGAAATTTTTAATAATAGGCCCATTAATCTGTCTGCAAAGTAAGTGTATGGAAACGCTTCAAAAATAGTAAAAACAGTTTAAGGTTATTAAAGATACTATAGAAACGGACGTTAAATTTATACGACAAAACAACAAAGTCATAAGGAGAAGAAGAAATATTTATTGCAAATTGTATATGATTGATGTTTTTCTTTTTAATTATAAAAACGAATTTTTTTACATGCAGTCACGGAGACGAATAAATAGTGTCGATATTTATAGATATAATGATGAAACTTAATAATAATGAAACATAATAATTATATAAATTTTGCACTTCTGCACATTTTTATATAAAAAAAGTAGTTGTAATAATTTGAAAGGACATGTAATAATAACTATATGACAGTAACTCACTTCCTTTTTCATCTTACATTATACGGAAGTATCTCTTTATAGCCGTGAATAACATAGCGACAATCAGCCTCTGGTGTCACATTGAAGACTGGTCGACACGTCACATTTACCGACTTGGCCGTCACATTTATCGTCAGGGTGGCTCTGCCTTTGGTTTAACTCGCGAGAGAATCACCCTGCAGTAGGTTAGATTACGTTATCATGGCTTTTATCTTATGTTAATGCTTTGAGGCTATGTCTACGACAATGCTTGTAACGCTTCTTATCGCTCCATCACGCTTTGCCTCGTCGTAACTTTAATCTCTTTGACACGTGATACTGTATAACTCAAATTTTAGGATTAATCTTTCTGAGTAATAATCAAAATTTGCTGTACCTTATAATCGTGTCATAGATCAAGGGAAAATGTTTGCTTCACTATGGACAACATTTTAATGCTCAAATACTAATTTCCTAATTTAGGTACTTTAAGTATTAGACGATTTCATTTACAAAATATTTTAATTTTACATATTATAATTCTGTACCGTATTTAAAATAAAGTTTAGGAATGCGCCAAAAAATATATAAACAAAAAGAGGTAGACCTTTCCTATTAAATCTACCCTTAATTATTATTATTGGAAATTTATATTAGATATAAAAAATCAAAAACAGTTCCTGGCATCCCCTGAAAATGAAATTCTTCTAAATTATCTCACTTTCCAAGTCATTAAGTTAAAACCAATAATTTGATCAGATATATTTCACAATTACATCGTTATACCTAATTATTAAAATTACACGACACAACTGTTTTTTTATTACTGTCCTGACACAATTTTGCAATACGTCTTCCTTTCGAACTGTTTTAATGCAAACTAATCGCATCGAAACAGTAATACATTTTTTTTATTTCCACTGAATTAATTTAACCACCATTCGGAAGTCGTTTATCACTGTCAGTCACAAATCTTTCTATAACCACGTTAAATTTCATTCAATATATGTATAAATTGACAATATTATTCTCGTAAATCGAATTACACTAACCACATCATTATATTTCTCTAATACCACTACATTTCGAACATCTTCAACAAAGTTATATTTCACTTATATTCATCATGAAAAATATTTCATTATTGTTTCATCTGGATCAGACCTTATAGATTTTATTGAACTTGTAGCAAATCTAATAGAATATGCGTTTGCGTGTCGTACGTTCGTTTCGGTACATTTCTAAGTAAACCAGTCGGTCTTGCTATAAGTTGAAATTATACTTTGTACAACAATTTTTATTCTTCTACCCCCTACGAGGTTTCTACAAAACCTGCCATCATTGTAGTATTACTTACAATATTAATGTTGAGCCTGGGAATGCAACGCGAATGGTTATTATTTGCGGATCATTTTTGCATGTTTGCGCATGACTTCTACAAAGTTGTCAGTTTAGCGCGAGACCTCTTCTAAGCGAGGTTCGACTTAAATCAGTTCAACAGTGATAGTGCTGTGTGCTTGAAACGATAACCTAATTTTGGAAATGAGACAAGAAAGAAGGTCCTTCGGGAATAGGTTAAAGTTAAAAATGACTGTGACTAATACGGTCAGTCCCACTGTCAAGTTCGGTCTCTACTTTGCGGGCATCTGGCCTGGAACACCGTTCCACTATCTGCACAAAATATGTTGGGTGATAGTGATGATTGTGCTCCAAACTTATCAGTATAGATATGTCGGTATGCATTTTCAATCTGATACTCTTATGAACATAATAGACAATTTGAGCCTCTGCATCTCGTTCTCCCTTCTGTTTATTAAATTACTCATTACTTGGATAAATTACGAGTAAGTTATGCGAATTTTAATAAGCGCGAACACGTTTTCATGTGGTGTTATAATGATACAATTTTACAATGATACAAATTAAAGAGTGAGCCGAATAATAATTAAACTAATTGTGGAAATAATATTATTGGCATATCAATATGTAGTACCGTTTCATCAAGTAACGATGATAGCAATTACAAATGGAAATTAAATTTTTTCACATAATTAATAATAAATTAACATTAGAAGTATGATAACAATTGCAATGATTACTCTTCGATTCTCAGTTTTACAGTTAATGAAACTGTCATTGATTTTGGAAAAATTAATGTTGCTTTTATAAAAGTGTATCATTAATAATATATATTTTATATTTAATATATAATAATATAATACAGGTGTATATCTGCTTCTACTTATTTGCCGTAGTGTTACTAATATTATGTATGTACATGTTGTACATTATATTTAATAAATTATTAGATATTATTAGTTCCAGTCTTACTAATGACGTTTAAATCCTTATTGATTAGAACTATTTTCTCGCATTATTTGAAAATATCGATTATTTAACGAGAACAATATTTGTTAAAAAAGATGCAAAACAAGCTTGATTTATATGTTAATTATAAATAACAATAATTTAAAATTGCTATTTATACATAATTTACATTTTGAAAGTTAAACAGAGCCATAGAAAGATCAAGTATTTTCAGTTAATATATTGTAAAAATTTCCTAAACAGTTGTAATGAATTATATACTAAAAATATTCGTCTAGTTCGTGTGAACTGGGTGAGATAGATAGTAAAATAAAAAAAGATCATAATGTATGAAATAGAGTAATAGTCGCGTGCACTGTAAAATGAAGTAATAATTAAATGCAATTTCCTCCGAAAAGAATTTTATAAATGGAATCAATTTCTATTACTTGACATTTTTTAATTTTACTGAATACCTTTCCAAATATTCTCTTAATTTTACTTAAATATGTATTTCAACCTTAATTTTCAACGAAGTTCGAAGATACTTATAAAACAAAATCCATCCAATTAGTTGCATTTAATACATCAATATTCCACAGCGAGTTTAGTGGCATATTATTTACCATGGAAGAGGATTGTCAAAAATATGCAGTAATAGATGTAAATAATTTAACACTGAAAACGGGACGTTTCACCTTTTACTTAACAACTATGGTCCTGGTTTCATACATGGTGGCTGGCGCTTTTTATGTTTCCGGTACACTTGCGTACCGAGGAGAAAACGGTACGGTGTCTCGAGAGCTTGTTTTCAAAATGGATTTGCCTTTCGAGGTCAATGAATCTCCGAATTACGAGCTCGTTCTAACTATTCAAATTCTTATTCATACATTCGGGACTTTTACTTTCGGAATATACAGCGCCCTCCTTCTAATGGTGGTGAGTATGGACACTTTATTTCTTCCGGATAGCTATAGAGCAGGTCTGGGAAACTGGTAGCTCACGAACAGCATGATGGCTACACTCCCCTCTACTAGAACGTCGCCCACTACAGCCACTTGATTTTACGACTACGGCGGTGTAATATCGTGATACTTCACCATATACAGGGTGACCTGTGTAACGTGACCACGATGATCTTTAACGCGTTGACTGGCACGGTTGTCACCAAGGACCAGTGCTTTCCTGCTTTTGCAAAATATGAACAAATATGAATAAATAGAGAACATTGGAGAAAATACGTTACGTTTCCTTTTTCCATAACATAGATTATTAGTTCATTACGTTCAAAGAATACTAAAAATTTTAATTTGGCTAGATCGTACTGTATTAAATGTATATAGCAGTCAACGTGCTAATCATTTTGTTATTGGACAAGCAATAAAATATTGCCATGTGGTAACGAGAATATAATGACGCTTTAATTTCATTAAGTTAACAGCGTTTCTGTAGACAGAAAAAATCAATTTATTGAAAACGAAAACGATCGAAATGCTCACATTAGGAGACCCATCTTGTATGAAGAGTTAGGGGAAGAACAAGGAAATATAGGAAAAACATGTATTTTACAGATAAGGTCAGCTTCTAATATTTTAGAGTCCAACGGATAAATAAGACGAGATTTAATGAATTCAATTGAATTATTCACAATCTGAAGTTACTATCGTTATTTTATTTCTTAGTAAATTGAGAAAAGATGCGTATAGCCTTATGTTCTGTAGTTTTACCTATTACTGATAAAATATACATCTAAAATCACTAAGTCAATATACCTCTATTTGTAGCTCTATATACTAGGTAACTTCTAGGTTTCATAATAGGTATAGTCACTTATGCATACAGTTATGTCTTACCTCGGCCGGCAACGAGAGAAATAGCGGTGGGAGATGCAGGAAGCTAATGATGAAGGTTGTGCAGCCACCAGGATGTTTTCCAGGCCTGCTATACGCAGTGTATCACGAGATCAAAGTCAATTGGTACCGTGTTTCAAAGAGATCAATTGACTGATAAAGCATCACATAGATAGATACCAGACAATGCTTTATCGACAAGTTGTAAACTATCAAGACGAAATATCTTATACAACTCGATGCATACAGGATACGATAGAAATAAATTATGAAACTTGAACGTCGTATTCTACTGTGCATTATGAACCTGTATAGTATCTGGATAGATTACAGGCGAAGACACGAAATAATTATGATATATGTATAGGCACACTGTGCTACAAAAAATTCACGTAATTGAAAATTTTGATTTTAACGAAAATTTGTGTATACGTAGGGATTTATGACATTTGATTGAAGAGAAAGAAATTTTAGAAAATGTTAACGGTTAATTTTAGCAAAGGTTTACTTTCTAATGAAACTTTTGTATGTGTGCGTGTAAAATATAGTAGATAGATAATAATATATGTATATGCAACAATGCCCATTTTATGCGATAATTTAGGTACCAAAGTGTAAGAAAATATAAAGTATAAGAATATTTAATTTGGCAATAGATCTGGAAAATATTTCATTTGAATATTCGTTGTTATTTCCTTTCTACTGAATACAAATTGGTTTCTAAATTTAATTTGTAGCATATTTGTGCCAATACCTGTAGTTTCTAGTTTATTGTAAAATTGGGATTACTATTTTTAGGTACTTCATGTAGGATGCCAGATTGATATCATGTGTAGAAATTTAGTGGATATCCCACATAAGAGTAAAGAGGATTTGAAATTCTTTATTAGCAGATATCAGGAAATCATTGCTTTGACAACAAAAATCGAGAATGTTTTTAGGTATATAGCACTTAGTCAACTTATATTTAATACTTTAACCACTTGTTGTGAAGGATTTCTGATTGTCATTGTGAGTAACATTTTAAATTATTTTTAAAACGATAATGTTTCATAGTCTTATATGAAAAATAAATATTACAGGCAATAAACGATGACAATGGATATCGTACGTTGATCAAATCTGTTTTATTTTATGCAGTTATTTGTTTAGATGCGTTTATATATTGCTTTGCTGGAGAATATCTTCGTACTAAGGTTGTTAAACAAAATATCTCTTTTTCAGAACGTTTTCAGTCAATTAATATCAACAATGCATATTAACACTAAGTGCATTATTAACTTATTACTTTATTAACTTTTTACTTTTATGCTTTTTACATTACATTATAATAGCTTCCTTTTAATTTTTTATCCCTATTTTTTCGATTTATCTCTATCTTTTATATGTATATTTTCCTATTATAGAATATTCTATTTCTATCACAGCTTGTAGCAAAATGTTCATGCACAGTCGCAGAGAAATTTCCATTGATAGAATTTCATGTTACGGCAATTCATTATAATATTTCAGTCTTCATAATGATGATTTTGAACGCTTTCCAGAACATTTAATTAAATTTTATAGCTCGTTGGTGTATTCGAAACTAAAAATTTTAATACCTGTGTAGAATATATATATAATTCCTAGATAGAAGATATTAAAATTAATATTGAAATCATATACGTTATCGAACGCCCAATAGAACACTTTAAGGAAGTAGCGAAATTATCTGGAGAATTGCAAGAACTGGAAAATTTGTTAAGGAAATGGTTTTTTTTATTTTAGATTATATTTATCCCATTACTATTATTGTCATAACCAAAAGTGATTTAACCTGAATCCAATACGTGTACTGTAAGAAGATATAAGACTTCTTTATAAACTATAAAGAAATATCGATAGACTTGAATTCTCAAAATGAAAAAAATTTAGATAATATAGGATTACTCTGGTAAGATAGAAATAAAGCACACAGCACGAATAGAATTAACGAGGGTAATTGTGATATTTAACCGAGATATGAAATAAACTGAGAGTCAGGTATACGCAGACTCAAACGTCGGAAACTTAACGGTTCTACTCCTTGCCTCTGTTATAGCGCTAGATCACGCTAGTCACAATTGGCCATGGCAGTGTCACGGGAAAGATGATTAAAATCGAAACAGCTCTGGATGATAACAAAGTATTCAGTTTGAACTTTCGTCCAAGTAAAGCGAATCGTTCAAATGATACAAAGAAACTTGTTCGCATTGAAGGAATATTTGTGAGGAAATTGAATGATACTCGGTGGTGATGTCTCACGCAGCGAAGTTTTGTTCCAGCCGGGGGTCTGTTCGAAAGACTTGTATTTTCGAGAGAGGTCCAGTCCGTTGACTCGTTTCCAACGAATTGTGTTTTTTCGGGTCCATATCCAAGCGGTGTTGGAATTATCCAACGAGTCATGGAGCACTAGTTATAAAAAGATAAAACTAGGCCCCCATTGAATCAGGACCCTCGATGCCGGTAGAATGGGAAAGTGTGGAAAATTGCACATCGCTGGATGCGTGCCTAGAGTATCTATTGAATAGGTCTTTACAACAAGTAGCGCAATTATTATGTGGCATAGTAGTATATATCCCGCGAGTAACAGTTGAACAAATCTTTACATGGCTTGAAGCATTACTTAATATAATTTTATTCTTTAGTTCCTTCGTTTTCCTTACATCGGATTTTGTGGTTCGAGAGAGTAGGGACGAATGTTTATGATTGTCGAAAAAGGTTAGATTTTAAAATTCAGGTAATAAAATGTACCGTTAGAAAGCAGGATAAAGTGCTTATAGAGAATGGGTTAGTTTTAGGATAATACATCTAGTTTTGGAGCAGAGAACATGTTTATGGAGAAAAAGTTAGTTAATTAGGATGATACATCTAGTTTCGATTATGGCATGTAGCCTAAGTAGGGTGTTTATGACTTTTGGATAGAGGAGATTACATTTGACATTCATCAAGGTTTCACAAGGCGTGACATCTCGTGTCCGGTGACCCAAGGAAATAATGGGGCCCAACTATTGGAAAGAAATATGGAAATAGACGCCAAGCCTTGAATTGCTCAGAATTTACGACCTGACTTCTTGAAAACCATAACGGATCATTTTATTCTCACAATAATTGTCTTTCTGTCATCTCAATTATATATCGAATAGCTCAGTTTCGCCCAAAAACGTTCATTTATTTATTTATTTACAAAAAAAGACATTCACTTATTCTTATTTAAAAAATCAACTTTATTCAATTACAAAAAAGGAAATTATTATTAATATGTTACATTTATTTCATTGTTAGAGTAAACTAATTGGGGATTCAGCATACGAAATACTTTGGTATAATTTGCATCCACAAGAAAGCCAGCTTCTGATACCTCTCATACTAAGGTCTCAAAAGGGTTTCACGTTGACATTTGGAAAATTTTCAAACCTTTCCTTCGAAAACTTCACGAGCGTAAGTTGTATTTTTATTTGTACGTGATAACCGTAATTGATAACCCCTGTATTACAACAACGTGTCTAACTCGTCACGAGTTCTTCACGTCAAACTGCACAACAGTGATGTATATTTATCAGGTGATTAAAATAATACTCGATATATTTAAACATATACAGCTTATAGAAATACGTTGTGAATAAAATAATTGTGTATCGGTTATTGAAATTAAATACACTAATAGCACTTTACTGAATTTACAATTTTTCGCGATCAAAACATGTTCCATGGAGTTAGTATAACATAGCATACACACATTACCAAAAGGTAAAGGTTGAAGAAATTTTTCATGACGCAATGGTATGTCAAGTAGAGTAAAATAATACAAAAATAACTATTTTTACACTTTCATTTATCTAGATAAATTATCTAGATAGTTATGAAACTAGAATGTTCGACAATTTCCGATCAATTCGAATACCACAAATACGATGAACGATATAACGTAATTTCATGTGACCTTATATCGTGCTATGCTAAAATTTATGGCTACCTCTATTGGGGGATACTCCCACTGGTTACGCGAGAGTAATCCTATTCAGTCTAAAATGCTCAAGAATGAATATCGTTTTAGTTACTGGAAAAAGCAGTAGTTACGTATATATTTTACTCATCACTTTGGATAAATTAAATAACAACTGATTCGACGGTGATTATGTTAATTATTTCATTTCTCTGTGACTTGGTCTTGGATTACAGTGGTAATCAGAGGCAAGATATTACCGTACTCGTAAGTTTGCATTGAATGTAATTGACTGATATAATAATTAATCTCTTCCAATATAACTGAGAACAAGTGTATGCAAATTCTCTTTGCTGAAGTATCATAAGTACGAATAAAACCATTGTAGAATTGAATAGTACCTTGTGACAAAGAATAGCGTGAATTGAATACACACAGAATTAAAGAAATAGAGTTACAAATTTACGTAAAATTATTGAACTTAAAATAATATGAATACTGCTATATCTTGTTCTCTACAAAATATAAGAACATAAATATCGCTTTGAAAATTGTAGACATTAATGGCAACAGAAGCAGAGTCAGAAAGGAACATGGTATTTCACTTGCCTTTTTGTCGTCTAAAGTACAGTCCCATTAGTCTCATATACCACAGTTTAAATGACAGTTTCCAAATTTCTAATTGAATGTTTCACATTCAACTTTATCGGAGCTTGACTTCTCGCCTTTTTCTATAAATCATATTAATGATTATAAATATTTTGTATTATTCCAATTTTTTGTTTGGTTTTAAAGGTCTTTCATTTTTTCATCCATCACACATTTGTCGATCGTTTAACTTGAATAATTGAATTATATATCAAATTATGGCATCAATTAATAATCCTTCATTATATATTCGATATATCAATAATCAGACAAATAGTGTGTCTTATTTGAAAATAAAATAACGCATAGCTTAAGACTCAATATTTATATTCGAAATATTTCAATTTAATAGAAAATAAAATGTGGTAGATAGGCAATAATATTCAGATAAATCAACTTTCTATCCATCTACACAGAATTGATTATTGGAATGTCACACTCTATGGTAATATGTTGTTTCAATGCTCTTGTACTGTACTATATTATACTTCTTAAAGTTTGCTTTTAATCCAATAGTCCCCTCTTGACTATCTATGTACTGAAACTATTTATAGATACACTGGTATATCCTGTCAGTATGTCCCCAGTCAGGGCGAGCAGAACTCGATCCAATTAGATGTAGTTTGACGCAAAAGGTGTCTATTGTTCTAGTCCTCTATTTGCTCCGTGTGACTGAGTCGTATCTATTGTTAAGAATGACCGTATATCAATCGTTCGTAGCTTGATGTGTTATTTCAATGGTCAAAAGTCAAGCATTTGGCATTCAATTCTTTGATCCTAAGGAAAGTTGAGATATATGTATTATTATTCAGCAAGGAACGTCTAATTCTTAAGTGCCATTCAAGTTCTTCCCGATAATAGGATATTCGAAAGCTAGTAAAATCCACAATTAATTTAAGTGCATTTTTTAATACAGTGAACCCTCTTATAACATGGTTAAGTCATTCGCAATTGAAACTCTAATAAATAGAGTCATTCGAATTATATGAAGGTTATCCAAATTTTGTTAATAAATTTTTTTCTCTGTTTTGTATCAAATCCATTTTTTGAACGTATCATGACGTAAGAGAGTTAAGGGTATATGATATTTTACAGTACGTAAAATATATAATAACTTCTCCAATCACTGTCATTTTATTAAATAGAATACGAAAAATCCTTACTGAATACATTAGCACGCAACTGTTCTTACAATGTTTATTGGTACAAAATATTGTCTTGCGTATAGAAACACAGTTGAAACATCGATATTTAATAAAATTATTATATTTTTTTATTTATAGATCATGAAAGTATCGGCATCATATATATCGGTACTCCTAGCTGTGAATTGAAGGACACAATTTGTTCACTAGAGTGCTGTTTAGAATTATGAATGAAGAATTATCGATGACATAATGTTGCAATTACTCTAATTGAGACTATTCATTACCACGATAGTGTAGAGACAAATATCATTCATGCATTAATAAAATATACAAATATTCAGAAAGATAAGAGTTTAATGAAATTATTTCGTTAATGTATGCTATAATGTAGACAATAAATAACCGAGTTAAGATTAATTATCGAGTTACAGGTCAACTTTACTGTTGTAAAACGCTACATTGCATGGTGATCATTATGCTATCACTGTTTCTGGCATGACTACGAAGGAAGGAAATTAATTAATTTATAGTTCTAACGTGTTCCTGTCGTGTATCGTTTAGACATATTGTAGCGAATTGCATCATTATAATACGAAGTAACAATAACGAAATATTGATAGATATCACCATTTACTCAAACTAAACGTGTCTATGGATTATAGGATAATTATTTGCCAGTGATCACCACGGCTAGGTGTCACCAACAAAGTGAATACTGGGCACCGACACGCCATGTTTAATTACCGCTAACTCGTGAAACTAAAATTAATAATAGCCTTTAATTTAAACGAAATGTAATGTGGTTTGAAAATATATTTCTCACGATATTCAATACTTTGACATTTTTCGTGTCACATGTGTTGTTTGCGCTTCCATTCGAAATATTTCTTTATTTGGATTATTTCTATTTATCCATACTACCTGTGCCACTATAGTGTCGTGAATCAAGATTGACAGGCCTATCAACATTCTGATACCTTCGCTTTTTACTATATTTTCATTGAATGACGTGTCCATCAGAACAATATGCATGTGATTGCATTTCTCAATGGTATATTGTAAATTCAGTTAATAAATTATTCGTATTCAAACTCCAATCAAGTGTTCTTTTTATTTTGAAAACGAATGTCACAATATATACAGTGCTATATTTTCGTTTATTATATCACATGTTTTCTATAACACAACATAAGGTAATTTTATTATTTTATTCTTTAGTCATTCTTATTGGCACTTTTTTATTTCAAAAATTTCATGTATTTGTTTTGAGTAATTTACTATATCGCGTTTAGACATCGTAATTTATTAATATTCTTTAACTTCTTACCTGCAGTATCAAGAATTTGTAAGCATTCCTTACAGACTTAGAGTTTATTTTATTCGTACATCAGAGGGTTAATAGTTCTCAGCCCCAATAATGAAGTAACTATGACAGTCACCGTTCACACCCTCGACACTAGATGGAGTCCAGGAGGTTCAAGGTTTCTTGTGAGTCTTCGGTAAATTCCACTTTCGACATAACATATTCAGCATTCTCGTCAATAAATATTTCAAATCATGGTTGAACAATTATCAATTGGCTGCAAAATGCAATTAAGATAATTTCTGTNTAATCTTCTTTAACTTCTTACCTGCAGTAACAAGAATTTTAAAGCATTTCTTACAGTCATAGAGTTTACTTTATTTGTATATCAAAGTGTTAATAGTTCTCAGCACAAGTAATGACGAAACTGTAACTGTCACCGTTCACACCCTCAACACTAGATGGAGTCCAGGAGGTACAAGGTATCTCGTAAGTCTTTGGTAAATTCTGCTTTCGACATAACATATTCATCATTCTCGCCATTAAATATTTCAAATTATGGTTGATCAATTTTCAATTGGCTGTAAAATGCAATTAAGATAATTTCTGTTCATTGTTAGCAATGATATTAATCTTGACAAGTTAGTGTGCACATGCCACAAGGAGCGTCGACTGGAAATCATGGAAAGTGGTGAAAATTGATCTGTCAGAAAACTTATTAGAGGAATANTTAATTATCGACTTATGAGTCAATTTTACTGCTGTAAAACGCTACGTTGTATGCTGTTCATTATATTGTCACTGTTCTTAGCATGACTACGAAGGAAGCAAATTTGTTAATTTATAGTTCTTACGTGTTCCTGTCATGTATCATTTATACATATTGTAGCGAATTGCATCATTATAATAAGAATAATAATAACGAAATTTTGATAGATATCATCATTTACTTAAATTAGACGTGCCTGTGATTTTTGGATATCTATTTGCCAGTGATCGCACCAGCCGGGTGCCACCAACAATACTGGGCATCGACAAGCCATGGTTAATTACCGCTATCTGATGAAACTAATAATAATAACAGCCATTAATTTGAACGAATGGTAATGCGGTTATAAAATATAATTCTCATGATATACAATACATTGACATTTTTGGTGTCACATGTGCTGTTTGCGCATCCATTCGAAATATATCAATATTTGGATTATATATATTTATCGATACTACCTGCGCTACAGTAGTGTCGCGAATCAGAATTGACCGGCCTATCAACATTCCGTTACGTTTGCTTTTCATTGTATTTTCATTGAATGATGAGTCCATCAGAACAATATGCATATGATTGCATTTCTCAATGGTGTATTGTAAATTTAGTTAGTAAATTATTCGTATTCAAACTCCAATCAAGTGTCTTTTTATTTTGAAAACAAAT
>NIJG01002091.1:0-11018 GCA_002201625.1 Euglossa dilemma
CACTCGCTACAGAGCGTTAGGTTCTCGGAAGGTTAGGTATTCGGTAAAAGGAATGACTTTATACGAATTAGCAATCATCGCCGGCGACTTCAATCTCTGCTTTAATATTCAAACCCTGAATTAAGGTGTCAATAGCCAATACCATTCTGCGGACCTACTATCGGTTTTCCGGGGTTGTCTCTCGGAATCACGGGATAGGTTGTGATTTTGGCATAGCTGTGCCACTGGCGAAGAAGGTGGTACCGTTCTCGAACGGTTAGACTCTCGATTTTGCTATTCATACTTGAATATGTGGTGTCCGTCCGGTTACGCTCCCTACAGCGGGATAAGTTCTCGAATGGTAAGGCCATCCGCAGAATGTTAGTCTCCATAGCAATGGTCAACGTGCTGCAGAGTATTGACACCCTACATTAAGGCTCATGCCGAGAGTTTAGGTGTCTATTGCCAATGCTGTACAGCGGATGTACTTCTAGAATGCCTGTTGACTCTCGGCATCCCACGATAAGTGAAGATGTTGACTTTCCGATCAACTATCAAAGAAGGTGGTCACCTTCCCGAACAGTTTGACACTCGACCTTCTAATTCATAGACGAAATAATGGTGCCCATCACTAAAATGAATACTAATTGGCTGGTCTGAACACGATGATATACTCACCATACGGCGGGTTAGCTTCTCGGAAGGCAAGGCCTGCGCTAAAAAGTTTGACGCAACATTAATTCGTAACATCCGACAACGGTTTGACTCTGGAGTTAAATACTTATACCGTGAAATAGGGTGTATGATGCCAATACTGTACAGCCGAGTTACTCCCAGAATACCTGGTTTGACTCCCCGAATTACTGGGTAGGTGAAACTATTGACTTAGCCGTTCGTCTCTCAGAGAAGGCGGTAACGATGTCGAACGCTGTGACTTTCGAGGTCGATATTTACACAGAAACATGTGGTGCTCGTCCCGTAAAATGTCAACTTATTTGTTTCCGCGAATCACGGGGTAGGTGAAACTATTGACTTAGCCGTTCGTCTCTCACAGAAGGCGGTAACGATGTCGAACGCTGTGACTTTCGATGTCGATATTTACACAGAAACATGTGGTGCTCGTCCCATAAAATGTCAACTTATTTGTTTCCGTGCACATTATTCAGGACACTCTCACGCGGGATAGGTTGTCGGAACGAATGGTATTCGGTGAAAGCACTGACATTATGAGCATCGGTAATGTTCTTCGTCGGTTTTCCTCCCTACATTAATATTCATACTGCAAATTAAGGCGTCAGTTTCCAATTCTGTTCAGCGGATTTACTTCCGGATTAGCCAGTTTGACTCTCGGAATCACATGATTGGTGAGGCTATTGGCATAGCCATGCGACTGTCAAAAGCAGTGGTAACGTTCTCGGACGATTTGACCCTCGATCTTCTAATTCATACACGAGGATAAGGGGCCCGTCACTGAAATGAATACTAATTTCTCTCTCCGAATACGTAGTTATACTGTCGATACAGCTGGTTTCGTTCGCGAAAAGTTAGGCCTTCGATGTAAAGTGTGACCCTCTACCACTAGGTAACCTTCTGCAACGGTTTGTTTCTGTACGTTGCCAATACTATTGCCAATACTGTTCAGCGCAATTACTATCGTAGTACCTGGTTTGATTTTAGCAATCACAGGGCAGGTGAAGCTATTGACTTAGGAGTTCGACTCAAAAAGTAGGTGGTTACATTCTCGTACGGTTTGCCCATCGACTTTCCTACTGACACATGAAATTAAAGTGTGCGTCTGGAAAAATGACGACTAATTAGTATCTATTAGCACGTTGTTATACTCTCGATACAGCGGGATAGGCTCTTGTGATGTCCGGTCTTGAGTACAAAGCTTGGCGCTATAACAATTCGTAATGCTCTCAGACGGTTCATCTCTCTATTCTACTGATCAAACCTATAATTGAGTAGTCTATTGCCACTGAAGTTCAGCGGATTTACTACCGGAATACATGGGGTCAGTTTCGGAATCACTGGATAGCCGTAACTACTGACTTATCCGTTTGACTCTCAAACGAGGCTGTAACGTTCACGAACGGCTTGACCCTCGAACTCCAAATTCATAGATGAAATTAAAGTGACCGACACTAAAGTACATACTAATTTGCTTCTCTGAGCATGACGTTATGCTCTCTATACAGCAGCATAGCTTGTTTGAAGGATAGGTATCCAGTAAGAATAATGACTTTATACAAATTGGTAATGTTGACTGAAGGTTTGACGGCCTGCTTTCATATTCGAACCGAGTTTTAAAGTGTCTATTGCCAATTCCGATCAGCGGACTTACACCCGCTGTACCTGGTGAAACTTTCGGAATCACAGGATGTGTGAAGCTATTGACCCATTTGTGCGACGCTCAAAGAAGGTGATAACGTTCTCGCACTGTTTGCACTGGATTTTCGTCTATATGCATGAAAATTATGTGTCCGTCTACTAAAATGTCTACTGACTTGATCACTTGAAAACTAAAGAACGCAATTGCTGCACCGGGTTGTTATCTCGGAAGGTAAGGTATTCTGTAAATATAATGCCTTCCATCCAATTGGTAATGTTCTCCGACGATGTGGCTCTCAGCCTTAATATTAATGGTGTGACGTATGGTGTCAATTGCCAATACTGTTCAGTGGATTTAATCCCGGCATACCTTGTTTGACTCTCGGAATCATAGGATATATGAAGCTCTTGACATAGCCGTTCGACAATCAAGGAAGGGGGCATCGATCTCATACCTTTTGACACTCGATCTGCTAATGCAAACAAGAAATTGAGGTGCTAGAACGTGTACTAACTGGCGCCTCTGAACGCTATGTATTACTCTCGATTCAGCGGGATACGTTCCCGGAAGGACCGCATTCTGCAAAAGGAATGACTCTATACCAATTGGAACTGTTCTCCGACGATTTGACTCTATACTTTAATGCTCATGCCCAGAACTTAGGTATCTATTGCGAATGCTNCTGAGCACGACGTTATGCTCTCTATACAGCAGGATAGCTTGTCTGATGGATAGGTATCCAGTAAGAAGAATGACTTTATACAAATTGGTAATGCTGACTTAAGGTTTGACGGCCTGCTATCATATTCGAACAGCGTTTCAAAGTGTCTATTGCCAATTCCAATCAGCGGACTTACTCCCGCTGTACCTGGTGAAACTTTCGGAATCACAGGATATGTGAAGCTATTGACTCATTTGCGAGACGCTCGAAGAAGGTGATAACGTTCTCGCACTGTTTGCACTCGATTTTCGTCTATATGCATGAAAATAATGTTTCCGTTTACTAAAATGTCTACTGACTTGATGACGTGAAAACTAAGGAACGCAATCGCTGCAACGTGTTGCGTTCACGGAAGGTAAGGTATTCGATAATACGTTTGACTTCCTACCAATTGGTAATGTTCTCCGACAATGGCTCTCAGCCTTAATATGAATGCCGTGATTTATGACGTCAATTGCCAATACTGTTCAGTGGATTTAATCCCGGTATACCTTGTTTGACTCTCGGAATCATAGGATATATGAAGCTCTTGACATAGCCGTTCGACAATCAAGGAAGGGAGTATCGTTCTCAAACGGTTTGGCACTCATTCTGCTAATGCAAACAAGAAATTGAGGTGCTAGAACGTGTACTAACTGGCGTCTCTGAACACTGTATATTACTCTCGATACAGCGGGATTCGTTCCCGGAAGGACAGCATTCTGTAAAAGGAATGTCTCTATACCAATTGGAACTGTTCTCCGACGATTTGACTCCATACTTTAATGCTCATGCCCAGAACTTAGGTATCTATTGCGAATGCTGAACAGAGGATGCACTTCTAGAATGCCAGGTTTGGCTCTCGGCATCCCAGGCTAGGTGAAGATATTGACTTAGCCGTTCGACGCATAAGGAAGGTGGTCACGATCCCGAAACGTTTGACACACCACCCTCTAATTCATACATGAATTTAAGTTGCCCGCCACTAAAATGGATACTAAGTGGCTTCCCTGAAGACGAAGTTATACTCAGCATACGGCGGGTTAGCTTCTCGGAAGGTAAGGCCATCGGTATAAAGTTTGACTCTATAACAAAAGGTAAAGTTCTACAAGTGTTTGGCGCTCGACCGTAAAATTCATACCGTGAATTAAGGTGTCTATTGCCAATACTGTTCCGCGGATTTACTCCCTGATTACCTGGTTTGACTCCCAGAATCATACGGTTAGTGTTGCTAACAAATAAAGCGTTCGATTCTCAACTAAGGTGCTAACGCTATCGAGCGGTTTCCCGCTCGATCTTCTAATTCATTCATGAAATTAAGGTGCCCGACACTAATATGTATATTACTTTATTCCTCTGAACATGATGTTATACTCCCGATACAGGGGGTTTGACTTTAGGTGGGTAATGTCATCAGTAAGACGTTTGACATTATATCAATTGGTAAAGAACACAAAATTATTGACGCTCTACTTTAATATTCATGACGTGAATTATGTTATGTAATGACAATCCTGTTAAGTGGATTAACTCCCGGAATACGCGGTTTGACCCTCGGAATCAAAGGATGGGCGAAGCTATGGACTCAGCCGTTCGAGTTTCAAAGAAGGTCGTAACGATCTCGAGCGGTTTGACCCCCAAGATTCTATTTCATATAGGAAATTATGGTGTCCGTTACTGAAATGACAATTAAATTCATTCTCTGAATACGATGTTATACTCTCGATACGACGAATTAGCATTTCCAAAGGGAAGGCTCTCAGCAAAATGTTTGACTCTATACCAATAGCTAACGTTCTACAACGGTTTGACGATCCGCTTTACTTTTCAAAGCATGATTTAAGGTGTCTATTGGCAATAACGTTCGGCGGATTTATTCCAGGAATAGCTGGTTTGACTCTCCGAATCACTGAATAGGTGAATCTATTGACTTATCCGTTCGACTCTCAAATATGGTTGTATCGTTCTGGTCCAATCTGCCTGCCCATGCTCTAACTCATGCATGAAATTAAGGTGCTCGTCCCTAAAATGTATACTAGTTCGTACATCTGATCACGGTGTTATCCTCTCGATACAGCTGGCTATGATCTCGGAAGGTAAGTGCTTCAGCAAAATAGTGACTCTAAACCAATTCGTAATGGTCTCCTACGAATTGCCTCCCTACTTCAATGTTCAAACCGTGAATTATCGTATGAATTTCCTATATAATTCAGCGGATTTTCTCCGGCAGTGACTGGTTTGATTCTCGGTATCGTATACTAGGTGATGCCCATGATTGGCCGTTCTACTCTCATGGAAGTTGTAACGTACGCGAACGGTTTGACAGTCGATCTGCATATTCATAGATGAAATTAANTTGCTTATTCATAGATGAAATTAAGGTGCCCGTCACTAAAATGTATACTATCATGCTCCACCGAACACGATGTTATGCTCTTGGTACAGCGCGATAGGCTTTCGGTGGGTAAGGTCCACGGTAAAATGTTTGAATTTATACTAATAGGTAACCTTCTCAAACGGTTTCACAAACTACTTCAATATTCAAACCGTGAACTAAGGTATCTATTGCCAAAACTGTTCAGTGGGCTTACTACGGGAATACCTTGTTTGACTGGCGGAATAACAGGATTGGTGAATCTATTTTCTTAGCATTTCTACTCAGAATGATGGTGGTACCATTCACTAACGTCTCGACTATCGATCTTGGTACTTGTACATGATAATGTGGTATCCGTTTGCTAGCATGTCTATTAATTTGTTTCCGAGAGCACTAAGCATGGTACCCTATCCTTCGGGATAGGTTCTAGGAAGGTAAAGTTTTCGGTATAAAGTATGACTTTAAAGCAATTGTTTGTGCTCTCCACTGGATAGACCCTATACTTTAATATTTAAACCGTGAAACAAGGTGATTATTGTCAATGCTGTTTAGTGGATTTACTTCCGGAATACCAGGCTGGACTCTCGGAATCACATGAATAGGTGAAGCTACTGACGCAGCCGTTCGACTCCCGAGGAAGGTGGTAACGATATCGAACGGTTTCACACTCGATATTCTAGTTCATATATGAAAATAAGGAATGCTTCTGCTATAATGTTTACTCGTTTGTTTCCCTGAGCACTAAGCATGACACACGCTACAGCGGGTTACGTTCTAGAAAGGTAATGTATTCGGTAAAAATAATGACTCTCTACCAATTGGTAATGTTCTCCGACGGATTGACCTTCTACCGTAATATTCATGAAGCAACTTAATGTGTCCATTGCCAATACTGTACAGCGGATTCACTCCCGGGATACCGGATTTGACTATCGGAGCCACAGGATATGTGAAGCTGTTGACTTAGCCGTTCGTAACCCAAAGGTGGTAGGTACGAACTCGAATGGTTTGAATCTCGATTATTCCATTCGTACATGAAAATATGGTATCCGCCAGCGAATATGTCAATTAACTTGTTTCGTTATGCACTAAGCATAACACCAGCCACAGCGGGTTATATTCTTGGATGGCAAGGTATCCGGTAAGAAGTATGACTCATACAATTTGGTAATGTTCTCCAACGGTTGGACACCCTAGTTGAACATTCATACCGTGAATAAATGTGTCCATTGACAATAGTGTATAGCGGATTGACTCCTGAAATTCCAGGCTTGAATCTCGGATTCACAAATGGAGATGAAGCTATTGACTCAGCCGTTCGAGTCCCATAGAAAGTGGTAAGGATATCGAACGATTTGACACTCGATCGTCTAATTCATATATCAGAATAAGGTGTGCTTCTGCTATAATATCTACCCATTTGTTTCCAAGAGCACTATGTACGGCACTCCCTACAGTGGTTTTGGTCCTACGGAGGTAATGTATTCGGTAAAAATAATGACTATATACCAATTGGTAATGTTCTCCGTCGAACTGGCGTTCTACTTACATATTCATATCGTGAAATAAGTTGCATATTGCCAATACTGTTCAACGAATTTACTCCCGGAATGCCTGGTTTAACACTCGGAATCACAGGATAGGTGAAGGTATTGACTTAGTCGTACGCCACTCACAGATGGTGGAAACGTTCTCGATCGGTTTGACACTCGATCTTTTAATTCATACATGAGCTTGAGGTGACCGTCACAGATCTGAATACTAATTTCGTTTTCTGAACACGGAGTTATACTATCGATAGGGCGGGATAGCTTCTGGGACGGTAAGGGTTTCGGTAAAGCGCTTGACCATGTAGAAACTGGTCACCATCTCAAACGGAGTCACGCTCTATTTTAATATTCACACCCTGGAGTAAGGTCCCTATTACCAACACTGTTCAACGGATTCAATCCCGGAATACCTGGTTTGGCACTCGGAATCGCAGGATACGTGTAGCTATTGACGTAACTGTGCCGCTCTCAAACAAGGTGGTTACTTGCTCGAACAGTTCGTCCCTTGATCTGCTAGTTAGTACATGAAATTAATGTGTACGTCACTACAGTGCAAATCAATCTGTTTCTCTGTACACGGTGTTATACTCCCGATACAGGGAGCTAGGTTCGCGGAGAGTAAGACCTCCGATAAAACGGCTAATTTTATTCCAATTGGATGCTGTCTCCAACGGTTTGGCATTGTACTTTAATCTTTATATTGTGGATTAAGGTGTACATTGCCAATACTGTACTGCGGATATACACCCGGAATACTAGGATTCGTCGTCGGAATCACAGGATAGGTGAAGCTAATGACTTAACTGTTCGACTCACACAGAATGAGGTAACGATCTAGAAAGTTTTAGCCCTTGATCTTCTACTTCATACATGAAATAAGGGTGACCGTCACTAAAATGTAAACAAATATGTCCCTCTGTACGCGACGTTATACTCTCGATGCAGCGGAGTAAGTTCCCGTAAGGTCAGGCCTAGGGTACAAAGTTTGATGCTATACCAATAGGTAACGTTCTACACAGGATAGGTGTAGCTATTGACTGACTCAGTCACGTCACTGACGGTTTGACTTTGGGTTTTGCTATGCGGGAATGAAAATAACGTGGCCGTATGCTAAAATGTCTATTAATTTGTTTCCGTGAATACTAAGCATGGCAGTCCCTACCTGCTGGAAGGGCTCCTCAGAAGGTAAGGCCTTCGGTAGAAAGATTTACTCCATAAGGTTAACGCTTTACAATGATTTGATTCGCGACTATAAAATTGAAACCGTGAATTGATGTGTCTATTGCCAATACGGTTCAGCAGATTTACTCCTGGAACTAATCCTGGCTTGGTTTGACCCTCGGAATCCCAGGATAGGTGAAGCAAGTGACTTAACCGTTCGACTCTTAAATATGGTGGCGACGTTCTCGAAAAGTTTGATAATCGATCTCCTTATTCATACATAAAATTGGGTTGCCCGTCACTAAGAACAATACAATTTTGCTTCTTGAAACTCGAAGTTATACTCAAGATACAACGGGCTAGCTTCTCGAAGGTAAGGCCTTCTGTGAAAAGTTTGACTCTATAGCAGTAAGTAACGTCCTACACCGGTTTGGATCTGTAGATAAATATCCATACCGTGAATTAAAGGGTCTATACCCAATACTCTTCAGCGGATTTACTCCCGGAATTCCTAGTTTCACTCTCGGTATCACAGGATAGATGAATCTACTGGTCTATCCTTTCGACACTCAAAGAAGACGGCACGGTTCCCGAACCATTTCATACTCGATCTTCTAACAGATATATGAAATTGAGGCCATCGTCACTAAAATGTGGACAAAGTTACTGCTCTGAATCACAAGTTATGCTTTCGATACAGTGGGATAGATGCGCGGAGAGTAAGGTGTGCGTTAAGAAGTTTGTCGCCACACCAATTGGTATAGTTCTCCAACGGTTTGTCTCTCTACTTTTATACTCATACCGCGGAGAAAGGTGTCTATTGCCAATACTGTTCATCGGATTTACTCCCGGAAAACCTGCTAATGCACTCGGAAGCACAGGATATATATAGCTTTTGCCATAGCCATGCGACTGTCAAAAAAGTTGGAAACATTTTCGGACGATTTGACCCTCCATCTTCGTACTGATCCATGCAATTGAAGTGTCCATCTGCTAAAGTGTCTACTTATATGTTTCCTTCAACAGTAAGCAAGACACCTGCTGCCGCGGTATAGGTTCTCGCAGGGTAAGGAATTCGGAAAAATGTTTGACCTTATAACAGAAGGTAACATTCTACGATGACTCCAATCTGTATATTACTACTTATACCGTAAATTAAGGCGTCTACTGCCAATACTATACTGCGGATAGACTCTCGGAATTCCTGGTCTGACACTCGGAATAATAGGGAGGGTGAAACTATTGACTTATGAGTACGACTCTCAAGAAGGATGCTAATGTTCGATTGACACTCGATCATCTTATTCATACATGCGATTAATGTGCCCGTCTCTAAAATATATAGTAATTTGTCTCTGTGAATACGTAGTTACACTATTGATACAGCGGGTCAGGTTCGCGAAGAGAGGGGCCCCCTGTGGAAAGTGTGTCTTTCTACCAATAGGTGAATTACTACAACGGTTTGTCGCCTTACTCTAATGCTGAAACTGCGAATTATTGTGTCTATTACGTATACTGTTCAGCGCGTTTACTCCTGGAATACCAGATTTGCCTCTCGGAATCAGAGGATAGCTGCAGCTATAGAATCAGGTGTGCGACTCTCAAAGAAGCTGGTAACGATCTCGAGCCGTTTGGCAATCGATTTTCAAATTCATACATTAAGTTAAGGTAGCCGTCACTAAAATGTGTACTAATTTGTATCTGTGTTCACGATGATATGCAGTTGATACAGCGGATTATGTTCTCGGAGGGTGAGATCTTCGGTAAAGTGTTTGACATTATTCAGGCCGGAAACTTTCTAAATCGGTTTCACGCTCCACTTTAATATTCAAACCGCGAATTAAGATGTCCATTGCCAACAGTGTACAGCGTCTGGACTCGAGGACTACCAGCTTTGGTTATCGGAATAACAGGATTGGTGAAGCTACTCACTTAGACGTGCGACTCACAAGAAAGGTCGAAAAGTTCTACAAAGGTTTGACTGTCGATCTTCATACTCACACATGAAATTAATGTGCTCCTCACTAAAATGTATACTAATTTGTTCCTCCGAACACGATGTTATACCCTCGGTACAGCGCGATATTCTTTCGGTGCGTAAGGTCTTCTGTAAAGCGTTTGACCTTATTCCAATTGGTAGCATTCTCAAACGGATTGTCTCTCTTCTTTAACATACATACCGTGAATTACGGTGTCTACTGCCAATACTGTTCCGCGGATTTACTCCCTGATTACCTGGTTTCAATCTCAGTATCGCAGGATCGGTGACGCTATTGTCTCACCCGTGCGACTCTCAAGAAGGATGTTAACGACCTACAACGGCTTGGCCCTCGATCTTCTAATTCGTACATGAGATTATGGTGGCCCTAACTAAAATGTATTCTAATGTGTTTCTGTAAACGCGAATTTATTAGTATTCACTCCGCGGAGTAAGGCATCTAGTGTGAATACCCTTCAGCGGATTTACTCTCTGATTACCTAGTTTTATTCTCGGAATCACTGGAAAGGTGGAGCTATAGGCTTATCTGTTCGACTCTCAGAGAGTGTGGTAACGTTCTCGAACGGTTTGACCATCGACCTCCTAATTCGTACATGAAGTTAAGGTGCTCGTCACTAAAATGTATACTAGTTCCTATATCTGAACACGGCGATTTACTCTCGATACGGCGGGTTAATTTTTCGGAGGATGAGGTATTCTGAAAGGCGCTTAATCTTACTGCAAATGGTAACGTTCTCAAACGGTTTGACGCTGCATTTTAATATTCAAATCGTGAATTGAAGTGTATATACGCAGTACTGTCTAGGGCATTTACTCCAGGAATACATGATTTGGCTATTGGAATCACACGAAAGCTGCAGCTATTGACACAGATGTGCGAATTTCAAATATGGTGATAGGGTTCTCGAAATGTTTGGCAC
>NIJG01002092.1:0-23135 GCA_002201625.1 Euglossa dilemma
ATACCTATACGTGTAGGGTCAAACTTCCTACAGAATTCCTTACCCTCAGAAAAACTAACCCCCTGTATCGAAAGTGTAATGCCGTGTTCATGTCTACAAAGTAATATACATTGTAGAGACGAGCTCCTTAATTTCTTGCATGAATTAGAAGATCGAGGGCCAAACCGATCGAGAACATTACCACCATCTGCGAGAGTCGAACGGCTAAGTCAATCGGTTCACCAATCCCGTGATTCGGAGTGTCAAACCAGGTATTCCTGGGGAAAGTGCGCTGAACAGTATTGGCAATAGGCACCTTAATTCACAGTTTGAATATTAACGCTGTCGTCAAGCCGTAACAGAACATTACAAACTCGTGTAGGGACAAATTTCGTTCAGATTGCCTTACGCCCAGAAAAATTTGTCCGCTTTTCCGAGAGTATAACACCGTGTTCAGAGAAACGGACCAGTATACATTTTAGTGACGAGCACCTGAATTTCATACATGAATTGTAAGATCGAGGGATGAACGGTTCGACAGCGATACCACTTTCTGTGAGAGCCGAATGGCTAAGTCACTAGCTCCATCAATCCTGTGATTCCAACAGCCAAACCAAGTATTTCGGAAGTATATAGTACTGAGGCGACAATTAGAAGAACACTTCCTACTGTTAAAGGATCAAACTTTTTACCGAAGGCCTTACCCTCCGAGAACCTAACCCGCTGTATCGAGAGTATAACTTCTTGTTCAGAGGTGCATATTAGTATACACTTTAGTGGCAGGCACCTGAATTAAGTGTATGGATAAGAAGATCGAGAGTTGTACCGTTCGAAAGCGCTACCACCTTTATTGAGAGTCGCATAGCTATGGCTATAACATCAACTATCCTGTGAATTCGAAAGCCAAACCAGTCATTACGGGAGTAAATCCCGTGCATTGTATAAGCAATTGACACCATAATTCTCGGTATGAACATTTAAGTAGAAAGTCGTACTGTCCGAAATCAAGACCAATAACAATAGAGTCACTCTTCTCTCCGAGGGCCTTACGTTCCGAGATCATAACCCGCTGTATCGAGATCATAACTTCGTGCTCGGAGGGGCAATTCATTTCATTGATGGGCACCTTATCCTCGGGTATGAATTAGGAGATCGAGTGCCAAACCGTTCGAGAACGTTACCACGTTCTGTGAGATTCGAAAGGCCAAGTCAGTAGCTTCAACTATCCAGTGCTTGCGATAGTCAATCCAGGTAATCCGGCAGTAAATCCGCTGAAGAGTATTGACAATAGACACCTTAATTCACTGTATGAATATTTATCTATAGACACATACCGTTGTAGAACGTGACATTTTGCTATAGAGAAAAACTTTTCACAGAAGGACTTGCCTTCGTGAAGCTATCCGGCTGTATGTCGAGTATGACCTCGTGTTCAGACAAGGAGAGTAGTATCTGTTTTAGAGACGGGGGCCATAATTTTTATTCATATATTAGAAGATCGAGTATCAAATGTCTCGGGAACGTTTCCGCCTTCTTTGAGGGTCGAAGGTATAAGTCTCAATAAATTCACATATGGGGTGTTCAGAGAAAGACATTAGTATATAATTTAGTGATAGGCATCATATGTTCATGCATGAATTTGAAGACAGAGGAGCAAGCAGCGCGAGAACGTTGCCACCTTCTGTGAGGGACGAACTGCTAAATCAATAGCTTCACCTCTCCTGTGATTCCGAGAGTCAATCCAGGTATTCCGAGAATGAGTCCGCTAAATAGTGCTGACAACAGACACCTTAATTCACAGATTGAATATTATGGTACAGGGACTATCCCTCCTAGAACGTGACCTATCGGTTTAACGTCAAAAGTTTTACCGAAGACCTTAGCCTCCAAGACCATAACCTGCTGCAGCGAGAGTATAACTTCGTGATCAAAGATAATTATTGATACATATCTTAGTGGCGAACAGCTTAAGTTCATGTATGGGTTAACAAATCAGATGTCAAACCGTTTGAGAACGATACCACCTCCTTTAAGGGGCAAACGGCTAAGTCAATAGCCTCACCAATCCCGTGATTCCGGAAAGCAACCCCAGAAAACAGAGAGGAAGTCCGCTGCAGAATATCGGCAATTGACACCTTATTTCACGGTTAGAATGTTAGAATATGGCGTCAAAGTGTTTTAGTGCATTGCCAATTGGTATAAAGCCAAACACTTTGCCGATGCTCTTACCTGCGGGGAGCAACCAGCGGTGTCGAGTGTATAAATTCGTGTACAGAGATAGAAATTATTCTACATCTCTGTGACGGGTGCCTTAATTTCATGTATGAATTAAAAGGTCGTGTGTCATTCAGTGCGAGGATGATACCACTTTCTGTGAGTGACTAACGGCTAAGTCAACAGCTTCACCTGTCCTGTTGTTCAGAGAGTCGAGCTATCTATTCCGGTAGAATGTCCGCAGAAGAGTTTTGGCAAGAGGCACAGTAGTTCGTGGCTTGAATATTAAAATAGAGCATCACGCCGTGTAAGAACGTTACTAAATGATATAAAGCTAAACGTTTCCCCGAATGCCATACCGACTGAGAAGCTAACCCGCTATATCGACGTTTTATCTCCGCGTTTAGAGAAGCAGATAAGTATACATTTTAGTAGCAGGCACCTTAATTTCATGTATGAATTTGAATATCGAAGGACCTACCGTTCGAGAACGACACCACCTTCATTGAGAGTCGAACGGCTATGTCAATAGCTTCACATATACTGTGACTCCAAGAGTGAGTCCGGCAATTCCTGGAGTAAATCCGCTGATCAGTATTGCCTATAGATACATTAATTCGCTGTATGAATATTAAAGTGGAGAGTCAAACCTTCAGAGAACATTTCTGATTGGCATGAAGTCATTCGGTTTACCGAATGGCATACCTTCCGTGAAAGTATCCCGCAGTACCGAGACTCTAGCCTCGTATTCATAGAAGCAAACTAGTATTCATTTTAGTGGCTGCACCTTAGTTTCATGTATGAATGAGATGAACGAATGTCAAACAGTTCGAGAACCTTACGATCCACTTTGAGATTCGGACGGCTAAGCCAATACATTTACATATCCTGCAATTCCAAGGGATAAACCAGATAATCCGCGAGTAAATCCCCTGGACGGTGTTCGCACTAGACACTGCAATTCACGGTATGAATATTAACCTACAGTGTCTATACGTTGTAGATCGTTAACAATATGTATATAGTCGTTCTTCTAACCGAAGGCCTTATCTTCCGAGAACCTAACATGCCGTATTGAAAGTATAAGTTCGGATAGAGAGATACATATTTGGTTACGATTCAGTGACGGGCACCCTTATTTCATATGTGAATTAGATAATGGAAGGAAAAACCGTTCGAGAGCGCTACCACCATCTTTGAGATTCAAACTGCTAAGTCAAATGCATGACATATCCTGTGGTTCCGAGAGTCACACTAGGTACACCAGGAGTCAATCCCCAGTACAGTATTGGCATCCGACACCCTAATTAACGGAGTGAATATTAAAGTACAAGGTCAAACTGCTGTAGAACATTACCTATTCCGACATAGTTAACACCTTACAGAAGGCCATACGTTCCGAGAATCTAACCCGCAGGTTCGAGGGTATAACTTCGTGCTCAGAGAAGCAAATGAGTACACATTTTGGTGACTAGCACGTTAATTCCACATATGAAATATATAGATCGAGGGTCAAACCGTGCGTGACCGTATCCACCTTCCTTGGGGATCGATCGCCTAAATCAATAGCGACACCTACCCTATGATTCGGAAAGTAAATCCCGGTATGTCGGGTGTAAATCCGTGGTACAGTTTTTGCCTGAGACTCCTTAATGCCCGGATTAAATATTGAAGTAGAGAGTCAAATTGTTTGCGAACGTTACTTATTCGTAAGTCATAAGTCATACGTTTTACCGGAGACATGAACTTCGGCGAAAATTACCCGCTTCATAGAGAGCGTATCGTCGTGTACAAAATTAGAAATTAGTATTTAATTCAGTCACGGGCACCTTAGGTTCATGTATGAGTTAGAAGACCGAGGGTCAAACCGTTTGGTAACGTTACGACCTCCCTAGAGAGACGAAAGGCTATGTTAATAGCTTCGCGAACCCTGTTAATCCGAGAGTCGGGCCAGGTATTCCGGGAGTAAGTACGCTCAACAGAATGGGAAACGGACACCTTAATTCACGGTTTAATTATTAAAGCAGGCCGTAAAGCCGTTGCAGAAAAATGCCCACAGGTGTAGAGTCAAACCTGTTACAGAATGCCCATCCCTCCGAATAACTAAGTCGCTGTATCGGGATTACAACGCAGTTCTGTTAGGTACCGACTATTATACATATACTGACGTGCACCTTAATTTCATGCGTGAATTAGAAGATCGAATGCCAAACCATTTGAGAACGTTACCACCATGTTTGAGAGTCGATCGCCTGTGTCAATAGCTTCAGATATCCTGCATCTCCGTTGTGTCAAACTTGTTATGCCAGGAGTCATCCGCGCAGCAGTACTGGCAGAGGACACCGTAATTCACGCCGTCAATAATATGGTAGCGAGTCAAAACGTCGGTCAACATTACAGGTTAGTACAAAGTCATTCCTTTTACAGATTACCTTACCGACCGAGAACATAACCGGCGACCAGGAGCGTCTAGCTTAGTGTTCAGTGAGACAAATGAGAATTCAAATTAGTGACGGGTCCCTTAATTTCATGTCTGAATGAGACGATTGCGAGACAAACCCTTCCAGAACGTTATCACCTTCTTTGAGAATCGCACATGTATGACAATAGCTTCACTTGTGCTGCGACTGCGAGAGCAATACCAGGTATTCCAGGAGTAAATGCGCTGAACACTATTGGCAATAAACACCTGATCTCATGGTCTGAATATTAGAGCAGAGAGTAAAACCGTTTGAGGACGTTACTAATTTATATAAAGTCATACCATTTTTCTCAAACCTTACCATCTGGGGACATATCCAGCTGTATCGTGGATATAACTTCGTATTCAGAGAAAAAAATTAGTTTATATTTTAGTGGTGGGCACCTGAAGTTCATGTATGATTTAGAAGATCACGTTGGAAAATCCCTTCGAGAACGTTACCAACTTCTTCGAGAGGCGAACGGCTGAGAAATCAGCTTTACCTATCCCGTGGTTCCGAGAGTTACGCTAGGTATATCACGAGTCAATCCGCTGTACGCTATTGGCAATGGAGACTGTAATTCACGGTTTCAATATTATAGTAAAGCGTGAAGCCAGTTGAGATCGTTACAAGATGGTATAATGTCAAACCCTTTACTGAAGACAATATCCTCCGAGAACCTTATCCGCTGTATCGACAGCATAACGCCGAGAGCATAGACACCAATTAATATACATTATCGTAACGGGCTCCTTAATTTCATGTATCAAATAGAAGATCTCGTGACACACCGCTCGAGAACGTTATCACGTACTTTGAGACTCGAACAACTGAGACAATAGCTTCACCTCGTCTTGTGATTCCGAGAGTCAAACCTGGTATTCCAGGCGAGAATCCGCTGTACACTATTGGCATGGGACACCACATTCACGGTATGATTACTCATGTAGACGGCCCTTCTGTTGGAGAACATTACCCATTGGAATAGAGTCATTCCTTTTACCGAATACATTGCTATCCTAGAGTCCAACCGGCTGTAGCCAGAGTCATGCCTACTTATTACGGACACCAATTAGTACACATTATAGCAGAGGCACACGTTATTTTCATACACTAATTATAAAATTGTGTGTCAATCCGTTCGAGATCGTTCCTACCTTCCTTGGGAGTCAACGTTCTATGTCAATATCTTCACCTATCCTGTGATTCCGAGAGACAAACCTGTTATTCCTGGAGTAAATCCGCTGGCCTGTATTGGCTCTACACACCTCAATTCCCCGTTTGAATGTCAAGGTAGAGCGTCAAATCGTATAAGAACGTTACCAGCTTGTATAAAGTGAAACGTTGTACCGAAAGTCTTACCGCCCGAGAAGATAAGTCGCCGTATTGATAGAATAACTTCGTATTTAAGGAACCACGTAAGTATACATTTTACAGACATTTCATTAAATTAATGCATGAATTGGAATATCTATGGTCAAACCGTGCGAGAACATTAGCACCCTCCTTGAGATTGGCACGGCTAGGTCAACAGCTTCCCCTATCCTGTGATTCCAAGAGTCACGCCAGGTATTCCGCGACTAATCCCGCGGTACATTATTGGAATTACGCACGCTATATCACGTTATAAATATTATGGAACAGAGTCAAACCATTGTAGAACGTTACCAATTGCTATGCAGTCAACCTTTTTACCGCAGGCCTAAACTTTCCGAGAACCAAACCCGCTGTATCGAGAGTATAACATGCTGTTTCTTTGAGAAGCGGGAAAGTCAATAATAGCTTCACCTATTCCAAGAGTGCAAGAGTCATATGAGGTATTCCGGTAGTAAATCCACCGACCCGCCTTGCATGAGGCATCTTATGTCACGGTATGAATATTAAAGTAAAGAGTCAAACTGTCGGAGAAATTTACCAATTCGTACAATGTAATACTTCTTACCGAACACCTTACTTTAAGAGAACCTAACCCGCTGTAGCAGGTGCCTTATTTATTGTTCACTTATACAAATTGGTAGGCATTATAGCAGATGTACACCTTATTTTCATGTATAAACAGAAATATCGAGGGAGTATCATACCGTTCAAGGATGATCATATCATCCTTGAGAGTCGAACGCCTGCGTCAATAGCTTGATATATCCTGCGATTATAAGAGTCAAACGAGCTCCTGCGGGAGCAAATGCGCTAAAGAGTGTTGGCAATACACCCCTCAATTCACAATTTGAGTATTAAAGCAGGCCGTCAAGCCGTTGTACATCATTACCTATTCGTGTAGTGTTAAATGTCTTACTGAACGCCTTACCCTCCGAAAAACTGACCCGCCGTATCGGGAGTGTAACACCTCTTTCAGAGGTACAAAACAAGTGTACCATTTAGTGATGAGCATGTTTATTTCATGCATGCAGTAGAAGATCGACGGACAAACCGTTCGAGAACGTTGTCACCTATATTCAGAGTCGCACAACTGAGTCATCAGCTTCACCTATCCCGTGATTCCGAGGGTCAGACCAGGTCATGCGGAAGTAAATCCACATGGCGGTATTAACAGTATACACCTTAGTTCACGATGTTAATATTGAATTATAGCGTTGATGCTTTGTATAACGTTACCCATTTGTACAGGGTCAAGTTTTTTACGGATGGCCTTCCCTTCCGATAACAAAACCCTCTGCATCGATAGTTTAGATTCGTGTTCAGAGAAACAAATTTATACCCAACATTGTCAGGGGACATCTTAATTTCGTGTATTAATGAGATGATCGAGGGTGAAACCGATGAAGAACCATACGACCCTCGTTGACAGTCGAACGACTAAGTCAATATGATCACCTGTCCGGTGACACCGAAAGTCTACCAGCTATACCGGTAGTAACTCCGCTAGAAGTTATTGGCATTTGTCACCTTACTTCATGGTTTGAGAACAGAACTAGAATATCAAACCGCTGTAGAATGTTACCTTTTCGTATAGAGTCAAATTTTTTACCGATGACATTACCGTCTGAGATCCGAACCCGCTGTAGGGAGTGTTTTTCTCAGTGGTCACGGAGTTAAATTGGTAGACAATTCACCAGACGGACACCTCATTCTCAAGTATGACTAACAAAATCGTGAGACTAACCGACCGAGGACGTTACCACCCTCTTTGCTAGTCGCACAACTGTGTGAATGGCGTAACCTATACTATGATTCCGAAATTAAAACCTGGCATTCCTGGAGTAACTCCGCAGAACAGAATTCCCAATAGACACTTTAATTCACTGTTTGAATGTTAAGATAGGGCGTCAAACCGTTTGTGTACGTTACCAAATGCTTTAAAGACATACGCTTTACCGAAGTCGCTACATTCCGCGAGTATCACCCGCTTCATCGAGTATATAATATCGTGTTCAGAAAATGAACTTAGTATTCATTTCAGTGAAGACCACGATAACTTCATGCATTACTTAGAAGATCGAGGGTCAATGCGTTCGAGAAGGTTGTCACCCTCTTTGAGGGTCGAACTGCTAACTAGGTTCACCTATCGTGTGATTCCGATAAGCAAACCAGGTATTCCAGATGTAAATACGCTGAATGGTATTGGCAGTGGACACTTTAATTCACGGTTTGAATATTATGGTCGTGCGCGAAACAGCTTGTCAAAGTTACCAGTTGGTATAAGACAAACGCTTTACCGAATACCTTACCATGCGAGAAACTAAGCCGCTGTATCGAGAGTATAACTTCGTGTACAGTGAAACAAACTATTATGATTTATAGTGACGGGCACCTCAATTTCATATATGAATTAGAAAATCGAGTGACAATCTCTTCGCGAATGTTAACACCTCCTCTGAATGTCGCACATCTAAGTCCATAGATGCAGCTATCCTCTGATTCCGAGAGGTAAACCTGGTATTCCAGGAGGAAATGCGCCGAACATTATTGGCATTGAATACCTCAACTCACATAATGAGTATTGAAGCATAGTATCAAACAGTTGTAGTGCTTTACCTATTCGTATAGAGTCAAACCTATTACCGAAGGCGTTACCTTCCTAGGAGATCATCCGCTTTATCGAGAGTATTAGCTTCGTGAATAGAGAACCAAATTACTATACAGTTTAGTCACGGGCATCTCAATTTCATGTATGAATTACTAGTACGATTGTCATACCTTTCGAGAACGTTACCACATTCCATAAAATCGAATGGCCAAAACAATAGTTCAACCTATCGTGAGATTCCGCGAGTCATACCAGGAATTCGGGGAGTAGATCCACTGTACAGTATTGGATTTACACACTCTATTTTACGGTATAGGTATTGAAGCACATATTCAAACTGTTAGAGAGCAATTACCTATTGGTGTAGAGTCAAACCTTTTACCGAAGGCCTTACCTTCCGAGAACCCAACCCGCTGTATCCAGAGTATGAGTTCGTCTTTAGAGAAGCAAATTAGTATACACTTTAGTGACGGGCAACTTAAGTTCGTCTATGAATCAGAAGATTGGCGGCCAAACAGCTCGAGAACGTTGCCGCCATCAGTGTGAGACGAACGGCTAAGTCAAAAGCTTCACCTATCCTGTGATTCCGAGAGGCAAAGTAGGTATTCCCGGAGTGAATGCGCTGAACAGTATAGGCAATAAACACCTCAAATCACTGTATGAATATTAATGCTCAGAGTCAAACAGCTGGAGACCGTAACCAATTGATATAACGTCATACTCTTTAACGGATACCTAACCTTCCGAGAAGCTAACCCGCTGCATCGAGAGCCTATCTTCGTGTTCCGAGAAGCAAACTAGTATGCATTTTAGTGACTGGCATCTTAATTTCACGTATGAGTGAGAATATCGAGAGGAAAACTGTTCCAAAATGCTACAACATTCTTTAAGAATCGCACATCCATGTCAATAGCTCCACCTATCATGAGATCTTGAAAGTCACTCCAGCTACATAGGGCGTAAATTCGCTGTACAGCAATGGCAATGGACACCTCAAATCGCAGATCGTACATCAAAGTAGACCGTCAAACCCTTTGAGAACGTTACTAGTTGGTATTACGTCATACTCCTTAGCGGATACCTTACCTTCCGAGAACATAACCCGCTGTATCGTGAGTTTAAGTGGGTATATGCAGACGTACATTTTAGTTTCATGTATCAATAGGAAAATCGATGGTCACACGGTCCGAGAACGTTACAACCTTCTTCTAATGTCGAAGTGCTAAGTCAATAGCTTCACCTATCCTTCGATTCTGAGAGTCAAACCAGGTATTCCGGGAGTAGATCCGGTGAAAAGTACCGGCAATGGACACCTTAGTTCACGGCTTGAATATTAAGGCTGGGAGGAAAACCAACATAAACATTACCAAGTGTTATAAAGTCACACTTTTTGTCGAGTACCATACCTTCCGAGAACATAACCCCTTGTAGCGAATGCCATGTTTAGAGCTCACTGATACAAATTAGTAGACATTCTAGCAGACGGAGAATTTATTTTCATGTCTGAACAGCGAAATCGAGTGTCAAACGACACGAGAACGTTACCACCATCTTTCGGATTAGAACGGCTAAGCTAATATTTTCACGTGTCCTTGGATTCCGAGAGTTTAATTAGATACTCCGGGAGTAAATGCCCAGACAGTAATGGTAATAGACACTTTTACTCTCGGAATGAATATTAATGCAGACCGACATACCGTTGTAGAGCGTTACCTATCTGTATATAGTTAAACCTTTTACCGAAAGCATTACCTGCCGAGATTGTAAACCTCCGTATCGAGAGTATAACTTCGCGACCAGAGAAACACATTAGTACACATTTTCGGGATGGGCGCCATAATTTCATTTATGACTTAGTAAACCGAGTGTCAATGCGCTCGAAATCGTTGCGACCATCTATGAGAGACGAACGGCTAAGTCAATAGCTTGACCCTTCCTGCGACTTCGAGATTTAAACCAAGTATTTCGGGAGTAAAGTCGCTGAACACTATTGGTTGTTGGCCCCTTACTTCACGGTTTGAATATTAAAGTAGAGCGACAATCCGTTTGAGAGCGTTACCAATTGGGATAAAGACAAACGGTTTACCGAATGCCTTAACTTCCGAGGACCTGATCCGCTGCATCGGGAGTATAACTTCGAGACCAGAAAAAGATATTAGTATTCATTTCAGTGACGGGCACCTGATCTTCGAGCATCAATTACAAGGTCCATTACACACCTCTGATAAACGTTACCACCTTTCTTGAGTGTCTCACAGAGCTAAGCCAATTGCTTTGCCTATCCTGTGATACCAACAGTCACGCAAGGTATTCCTTGATAAAAGTCGCAAAACAGTTTTGGTTCGGACAACATAATCCACAGTATGAATATTAAAGTATAAGATCATTCCATCGGGGAACTTTACCAGTTGATATTGAATCATTTCTTTTAGCGAATATACTACCGTCCTAGAACCTATCACGCTGTTGCGAGTGTTAAGCATAGTGCTCGTGGAAACAAATTAGTAGACATTATAGAAGAAGCACACCTTATTTTCATATATGAATTGTAAAATCCAGGGTCGAAACGTTCGAGAACGTTGTCACCTTCTTTGAGAATTGCACACCTAAGTCAATCGCTTCACATTTCCTGTGATTCGGAAAATCTAACCAGATATTTTGAGAGAAAAGATGCTGTACAGTATTGGCAGTAGACCGCTTAATTAACGGTTTGAATATTAAAGCTGGCAGTCAAGCCGTTGAATATAATTACCAGTAGGTGTACAGACAAATTCATTACAGAAAGCTATGCGCTAAGAAAACCTAACCCTCCGTATCGAGAGTGTGACACCGTGATCATAGGGACCACGTGGTATACATTTAATTGACATGCACCATAATTTAATGTATGAATTAGAAGCACGAGGTTCAAACCGTTGGAGAACGTTACCACCTTCTCTGACAGAGGAACGGACAAGTCAGTAGCTCCACTCATCCAGTGATTCGGAGAGTCAGTCCTGGTATTGATGGAGTAAATCCGCAGAACAGTATTGCCAACGGACACCTTAAATCACGGATTGAATTTTAAATTACAGCGTCAAACCGAATGAGAGCATTGCCAATTAGTATAAAGTCAAGCACTTTTCAGACTGCTTTACATTCGGAGAAACAAACTCGCAGATTCGAGAGTATACCTGTCTGTGCAGAGAGAGAAATTAGTCCCATTTCAGTGGCGGGTGGGGTGGGGGCTACTTAACTTCATGTATGACCTAAAAGATCGAGGATCAAACTGTTCGATAACGTTACCACCTTCTGTGAGATACAAACGGCTAAGGAAATAGCGTCACATATCCTGCGATTCCGAAGGTTTAACCAGATATTCCGGGAGTAAATGCGCTGTACAGAATTGGCAGCAGACACATCACTGCACGGTTTGAATATTAAAGCAGGCCGTCAAACCGTGTAGTGTTAAATATCATACAGAATGCCTTAGCCCCCGAAAAACTGACCCGCTCTATCGACAGTATAACACCGCGATCAGAGGTACGAACTGGTATACAATTTATTCAGAAGCACCTTAATTTCATGCATGTATTAGAAGTTCGTGTGTCACACCGTTTGCGAATGTTAGCATCTTCTGTGAGAGTCGAACAGCTAAATCAATAGCTTCTTACACCTGTGATTCAGAAAGTCACGCGCGGTATTCCACGAGAAAATGCGCTCTAGACTATTGCCAATAGATACGTTAATTCGCGGAATGAATATTAAACTATAGCGTTGCACAGTGGATAACGTTACAATTGATATAAAGCCAAGCGCTTTACAGAAGGCCTTACCTTGCGCGAACCACTGTGCCTTCATCGATAGTATAAGTTTGTGTTCTGAGAAAGGAATTAGTATGCATTTCAGTGGCGGGCCATTAAATTCATGAATGAATTAGTAGGTCGAGAGTCAATCCGCTCGGGAACGTTACCACCTTATGTGAAAGACGGACGTCTACGTCAATAGCTCCACCTATCCTGAGACTCCGAGAGTCAAACCAGGTAATCCGGAAGTAAATGCGCCGTACAGTATTAGTAATAGATACCTTAACTCGCAGAGTGAATATTAAAATAGAGCGTCACAGCTTGTGAGCACGTTACTAATTGCTATGAAGTCCATAATTTTACCGAATACCTTACTTTCCGAGAACGCAACCGCTGTAGCTAGTGTATAGCTTAGTGTTCACGGAATCAATTGAGTAGACATTTCAGCAGACGGACATCTCAATTTCACGTATGAATAGCAAAGTCAGGAGAAAAATTGTTCTAGAAATTTAGCATCTTTTTTGTGAGGCGTACTGCTGTGCCAATAGCTTCTCCTACCTTGTTATTCCGAGAGTATATCCACAGTGTGGTACGCCAGTCACAGATATGTAGACTATTTTATTTCCCTGAACACGAAGTTATACTCTCGATACAGCGGGTTAGGTTCGCGGAAGGCAAGATCTTCAGTAAAGGGAATGACTTTATAGGAATTGGTAATGTTCTCCGACGGTCTGACTCCCTACAATAATATTCATACCGTGAATAGAGGTGTCAATTGCCAATACGCTTCAGCGGATTTACTCCCTGTGTATCTGGTTTGACATTCGGAATCACAGGATAGCAGAAACTATTTGCTTAGCCGTTCGTCTCTCTTAAAAGGTGGTATGTTTCTCGAACGATTTGACACCCGATCTCCTTATTCCTAATAAAATTAACGTCACTGTCACTAAAATCTCTTCTAATTTGATCCTCTGAACAGGACGTTATAGTATCAATACAGCGAGTTAGCTTCTCAGAAAGTAAGGCCTTCGGTAAAACGTATGAAATTATACCAATTGGTAACGGTCTCAAACGGTTTGACGCTCTACTTTAATATTCATACCGTGAATTAATGTGCCTACTGCCAATACTCTACGGCGGATTTAGTACCGGGATACCAGGTTTGACTCTCGGAATCGCAGGATAGGTGAAACTATTGATTAACCAGATAAAATCTGGTAGACGGTGGTAACGTTCTCATACGGTTTGACAATCGATCTTCCTATTGATACAGGAAATTAGGATGTCTGTCACTAAAGACTATACCAATGTGTTTCTCTACGAACGAAGTTACACTCTGGATATTATGCGTTAGTCTTTCGTAAGTTAATGCCTTCGTAAAAGAGCTTGGCTCTATAACTGTACGTAATGTTCTTCCACGGTTAGATTATCTACTTTATTATTCAAACCACGAATTGAGATGTCTATTGCCAAAACTGTTCAACGTCATTACTACTGGAATACATGGTTAGACTCTTTTTATCACAGGATAGATGAAGCTATTGGCGCAGCCGTTCCACTCCCAAAGAAGGTGGCATCGTTTTCTACCGGATTTACACTCCATTTTGTTATTTATACATGAAAATATGGTGCCCGTGTGCCATCATTTCTACTAATTTGCTTCTCTGGACACGAAGTTATACTCTTGACACAGCTGGTTATCTTCTCGGAAGGTAAGGCCATCGGTAAAAAGTCTGACTCTATACCAATACGTAACGTTCTACAACGGTTTTCATCTGTACCTCAATATTTATACCGTGAAATATGGTGTATGTGTCCTATGCTGTACAGGGAGCTACTCCCGGAATACCTGGTATGACGAGCGGCATCACAGGATAGGCGAAAATATTGACGTATCTTTCGACACAGAAAGAAGGCGGCAACGTTATTGAACGGTCTCATACTCTATCTTCTCATACAAACGTGAAGTTAAGGCGCCCTTCACTAAAATGTCTACTAATTTGTTTTACTGCACACGAAGATATACCAACGATACCGCGGGATATGTCCCAAGAAGGTAAGCTATGCGATAAATAGTATGACGCTACATCACTTAGGAGCGTTCAGAAACTGTTTGACTCCATACTGTGATATGCATACCCCGAGTTAATGTTTCTATTGCCAATACTGTTCTGCAGAAAAAGAAAATTAGTATGTATTTTAGCGAAGTACATATAATTTTCATACATGAAGTAGAATATCGAGGGTCAAACCTTTCGAGATCGTGACCGTCCTGTCAGGAAGCCCAAGGGCTACGTCAACAGCTTCACCTATCCTTTGATTCTGTGACTCAAGCCAGGTATTCCGGGAGTAAATGCGCTGAACAGAATTGCCAATAGTGTTGGCAATCTACAACGTCAGACCCTTGTAGAGGGTTATCTATTGGGAGAGAGAAACTTTATACCGAAGGCCTTACTTTCCGCGAACCTCACCCGCTGTATCGAGCGTATAACCACATGATCTGAGAAACAAATTAGTATATATTTTAGTGACGGGTACCTTAATACCATGTATGAATTGGAAGATCGAGTTATAAACCGATCGAGACGGTTACCACCTTTTGTGAGAATAGAACGGCTACGAAAGTAGCATCAACCTATCCCAAGATTTTGAGAGTCAAAGCAGGTAACCCGAGAGTAAATCCGCAAAGAGTATTGGCAATAGACACCTTAATTCAGGGTGTGAATATTGAAGTATAGATTCAAACCGCTGGAGAACATTACCAATTGGTGTAAAGTCAAACTATTTAACAGATACGTTGCCTTCCAAGAATCTATCCCGCTGTAGCGAGTGTCACGCTCAGTGCTCACGGAATGAAATTAGTAGAAATTTTACCAGACGGAAACGTTATTTCTATATATGGATAGAATAATCGAGAGTCACACCTTTCAAGAACGATCCCACCTTCTTTGCGGGAGGAACAGCAAAGTCAATAGCTTCGTCTATGCCGTGATTCTGAGAGTCAACCGCAGAAAAACGAGAGTAAGTCCACTGAAGAATATTGGCCGATGACACCTTAATTCACGGTTTGAATATAAAAGTAGCGCATCAAAGTGTTTTAGAGCGTTGCCAATTGGTATAAAGTCAATCACTTTACCAATGGCCTTACCATCGGAGAATCTAACCAGCGGTTTCGAGAGTATATCTTCGAGTTCAAAGAAAGATATTGTCTACATTCCTATGACGGGTGCCTTAGTTTCATGTATAAATAAGAAGGTCGAGTGTTAAGCCGATCGAGGACGCTACCACCTTCTGTGAGAGACGAACGTCTGAGTCAATATCTTCCCCTATCCTGTGATTCGGAGTACCAAACGTGTTACGCCGAGACTAAATGCACCGTACAATATTGGCAATAGACACCATAGTGCAAGGTATGAATATTAAGGCAGACCGTCAAACCGTTATAGGACGTTATCTATTTGCATAGAGTCAAACCTTCTACAGAAGAACTTACATTCCGAGCATCTCACCCGCTTCTTCGCGAGTATAACTTCGCGATCAGGGGATCAAATTGGTAAGCATTTTAGTTACGGGGACCATAATTTCATTACGATTTAAAAGATCGAGCCTCAAACAGTTTGATGGCGTTTCTAATTTGTAAAAAGACAAACGTTTTACCGACGGCCAAACCTTCCGAGAACCTAACCCTCTGTATCGTGTGTCTTGAGTATTATTCACCGAATCAAATTAGTCGATATACCAGCAGATAGACACCATTATCTAATGAATAAATATAATAATCAAGAGACAATCCGTTCGAGTCCGTTGCCAGCTTCTTTGATAATCGAACGGATAAGTCAACAGCTCCACCTGTCCTGCGATTCCGACTCTCAATGCAGTTAATCCGAAAGCAAATCCGCTGAACAGTATTGGCAATTGTCACCTTAATTAAGCGTTTGATAGTCAAACCAGGCCATCAAGCCGTTGTAGAACATTAGCTTTTCGAGTAGGGTAAAACTTTATACAGATGCCTTACCCTCCGAAAAACTGACCAGCAGTATCGAGAGTATAACAGTGTGTTTAGAGCTGTGAACTAGTATACAATTCAGTGTCGGACACCTTAGCTTCATGTATGAATTAGAAGAACGTGTGTCAAGCATTTCGAGAACGTTACCGCCCTCCTTGTGGTTCGAGCTGCTAAATCAATGGATTCTTGATATCCTCTGTTTCCGACCGTCATAGGAGCTATCCCATGAATAAATCCGCTGATTAGTGATAGCAATAGACACCTTCATACACGGTTTCAATATTAAAATAGAGCGTCACACCGTTTGAGAACGTTACCAGTGACAACAATGTCAAACGTTATACCGCAGTCCAAACCTTCCGCGAACCCCACCAGTTTCATGAAGAGTATAACTCCGTGTTCAGAGAAAGAAATTAGTATTCATTTCAGTGGTGGACACCATATCATCATGTATGAATTAGAAGTTCAAGGGTCAAACCGTTCGAGAACATTACCACCTTCTATGGCAGACGAACGGCTGTGTCCATAGCCTCACATATATTGTGATTCCGAAAGTAAAACCAGATATTCCTGGAGTAATGCCGCTAAATACTATTTGGCAATTGATACCATAAATCTCGGTTTTAATGTTAAAGTGGAGCGTCAATCCGTCTGTGAACGTCACCAATTGCTATGAAGTCAAACGTTCTACCGTTGGCCGTACCTTCGCGCGAACTTCAGCCGCTCTATCGAGAGTATTACATGGTAATCAGTGAAAGAAATTAGTAAACACTTTGGTGACTGGCATCTTAATTTCATGTCCGAATAAGATGATTGAGGTACAAATCGTTCGAGAACGTTACCACATTCTATGAGCAGTTGTGTCAATAGCTTCACCTATTCAACGATTCCAAGAGTCATACGAGATACTCCGGTTGTAAATACGCTCACCCGCTTTGCCTCAGACATCTGATTTCATCGCATGAATATTGAAGTAGTGGGTCAAACCGTCAGAAAATATTACCAGTTCGTATAGTGTCATTCTTTTTACCAAATACCTAACCATAGGAGAACCTTACCCACTTCAGCGAGTGCCTTTCTTCATGTTCACGGGAAAAAATTTGTGAAAATTTCAGTAGCCGAACACGTTATTTTCATGTACGAGTAACAAAATGGAGAGTCGAACCATTCAAGATCGTTACCAACTTCTTTGATAATCTATTGTCTAAGTCAATTGCTAGAACTATCCTTTGATTCCGAGGGTCAAATCAGGTATTCCGGAATTATACCCGCTGAACAGTTTGGCAGTAGACACCTTAATTCGCAGTATGAACATTAAAGTAGACATTCAAATTGTCGGAGACCATTATCAATTGGTATAGAGTCACTGTTTGTACCGAAAGCCTCACCTTCCGAGAACACAACTCGCAGTATCGAGATAATAATTTCGTGTCCAAGGAAACGAATTATTATACATCTTACTGATTAACACCTTAATTTTAGGTCCGAATTAAAAGAGCGATAGTCAAACCGTACCACAACGTTACTACCTTCTTCGAGATCAGAACTCCTAGATCAATAGCTACACCTATCCTGTGATTCCGAAGGTCAAACAAGGTATTCCGGGAGTCAATCCGCTGCACACTACTGGCAACGGACACCTTAATTCACGGTATGAATATTAAGGTAGAGAGCCAAACTTTTGTAGAACTTTACCTATTGGGGTAGCGTCAATCGTTTTACGGAAGTCTTTAACATCCAAGAAGCTAACCCAAGAAATTGACTCCATTATTAACATGCTTCTAATTTGACTGTAGTCCATGATATGGAAATCGAATAATTAAGTAATACGACATTAACGATAAAGGGAACATCTACAACATATTCCATCACATCGGTATTGAAATATTTATGACAATATTTCTCTATATTAAACGAATGAACAATACTGCACTGTTTATGTTTCCAGTGCTATGCACGACAATATATTATCTATCCCTACTTTTATTATCATAATTCAAAAACGCGATGTGCAAGAAAACCTATCCTGTATTAGTAAATAAAATACAGAATAGATATTGTTACTTCTCCGCAATATAATAAACATGCGCGGTAACTATGCGCAGCAAGAAATTCTGCATGTACAAACAGTCAACGGTGCATATTCGGACCTACGAAATGATTGAGTGGCCGGGGAATCAAAATGCGTGTGACGAAAATGGATGCGATGAACTATGGCTGCAACTGCTTGGCAAATAATCGCGATCGAGATACAGCAACATACGAGTAATTTCAATTCCTTACGCGAATATAACGCGTTTAATGTATTTATTTTGGAGAAACAAATATTAAATATGTATAATAATATATAACATTGAACATATTAGCGCGAAACCTCTCACATTGTTATAACAGCATGCACGAATTATGCAGAATACCATCATGCGACCGCGAACAACGGACGGATCTCCTTTATTCAGTACAGCCCGTTAAATAAAAATCTTAGTTGCACAATTATTCGTCACGGAGCAGCGCGTTCCACGGATAATATGTTATTTATAGAACGTTAAATAAGCAATGCCCCCGCTCCGTCCGCGCGATTCGTCAGCGGCGAGAGCATCGCGGCTAGGCCGCTGCAATTTTTGCGCCAATCTTCGGCGTCACTATTCTTCTCTTCGGCCACTCCCAGTCGCGCCATCACCGCGAGATTCGGCTGCTGCAGTCGCAGCGAAATTGCATCGTTACTTGAGATCTCGCTGCCATCGTAAATCGCTCGGAAGGGGAGCGACCCGCCATTGTTTCGGCGAAGGCAAGGAGGACTTGGCGCGTTGCGATGGCCATTCCCGCCGGACCGATTTCGCGAATTAAGATCTGAGATTGACGTCACGATTTCGAGCACAATGCCGTCGTATAATTGCCGCCATCCAAGTGTCGCCGAGTGCCATTTGCATACCGCGGGTGGATCACTTCGCGACGAGTCGTTGCTGTTGCTCGTGCGAGAGATAGTCAAGCAGTGAAATGGAAGAGAAACTGTTGAGAAATCGTAGGTAATCTGTGAATATAAAACTGAATGTACAAGCGATGATGAAATGACTAGGCTGGAACTCTTTTTATTTGGAACCATCGGACACAGGCGGATGCATTTTACAAAGTCGATTCTTCTTCGGATAGGAGCATCGTAATTTACACTCGTATTTTTCAATTACATTCATTCGATTAATGTTGTATATGCACGTCGAGCTTTAGTGGCGACAACATGTGGGTAGTTCTAATGTTAATTTGATATATTGTTACATAAGCATTTTATACAGATTGATAATATTCTATGTATCATTAATTATACCGGTGTAGAATCTCCTCCGTTGTGCATGGACCTGACGAATCGTGACGTATACCTCGTAGTTTCTGTCGTAGAAAATTCAGAGAATTTCGAGCGTTCGTTTGGTTATAGTAATCATGCAGTTTCCGTCGAATCGGGGTTCACAGGGACTCGCGTGTGGGACCCCGGGTTAGGCTAGTCCGGAAAGGATAGGCACTTGGGAAAAGTGCGAAGATTTGACCGAGAGCCGAGAACTTTCGGGGAAGCTCGAAGATGCGGAAGGAATCCCAAGACTTCTAGGCTAGAACGGAAGTCCTCCGGGACTCTTGTGATTTCGGCTTGACGGTACCTGGCAGTATATAAGATTCGCAAACTCTCACAGAGTGCGGAAAGGTCTGCCTCTGTTCCTAGACATTTTACCGCATCGCGTGTCAATCGTTCTTAGTGATCGATTATTTTCGATAGCTCATTTCTCATGCCTCCCTTACCCCCTCCATTTTCCTTACACCGGCTAAATAATAGAGATGGAGTACTTCACCATTTATCGAGCTTCATGCTTGTGGTTTTATACCGCGTTCATTCATAAGAGAGGGATAAATCGGCGAGATGGCATCAATGGCATGCCCGCCAGATTAGTTCGCCGAATTAATTATTGCGATATCGCCAGACATGGGGGAAAATGAAGATTCTTGCCCATTTAAAAATTCTAATTAACCGAAACACGCTTACTAATCTGGACACAGAGTGTGGTTAACAAGATGATTCATAACGCCATGTTAATTACCACTCGCGTGGCAAATCGGGTGCGCCGTCGTCCCCTCGGTACAGCATCAACCTAGCAGGAAACTGCCGAATCGCTTCCATATGGCATTACGCCTAACCGAAACCTCTGCCTTTTCGAATCGGTCTCTCTGAGTTTCAAGACCCAAATGTTGATCGTTGGTATCATTTCACCGTTTTTTCAACTGTGCATAGAAGCAAACGGAGCTTCTATCGCGATTAATTCTAGAGGATCAAGGGATGCGGATGAAGGGACCGCTGTTATATGGCGAAGTCGCTGCTATGAATGGGAAAATAGGTAATATCGGTATCGACTGCGAAACAGCGCGATCGACATTCGGAAATGGGAAGTCAGGCCAATGCATTTAAATTCGAGCAAGAGGGACAATTTACGATCCGAATATACTATGGAACCCGCGATCCCGTGGTCTACAAGATATTAGCGAAGGGGCATGTCTCCCGTCGCCGAGCCCCCTAGGAAAAATGCGACCCGCATCTATCAGGAATTCCACGGGTAAGCGTCGAATTATCTGAGGATACCAAGCAAAAGAACATGCAGCGTCATCGACTCTGCATCTCCTGGATATCCAACCACGTTCGACATTCTCTCCCTCTCTCTCCCTCCGAGGTATTCACAAAATCAAACATTCCGACAGTTGTTGCAGCTGGGTTCACCTTCCAGCCGAGCTTGTTTGACTTCACCTCCATTCATCTCCATTTTCCTTCCTTTTATTTCACCTTTTCCTCTGGGGTATACACCCTGTGCACGTACGAGTGGGACGCCTTAATGATATCCGATGTTACAGAGGGTACAATGGAATGAGGGTTAAATGACCTCATGGCGTGTCTCTGATGGTTGCAGAGGGGTCAATATTGATCATTAAATAGAGTAAAGGATCTTGTTTCAGATCTCTCATGCTTGCAATTGCTTTTCGCACATGAGAAGAGTAGTCGCAATTATTCAATTGTCGGAATTAATGTGTATTTTGTATCGGTACTCGTTACAAATCGGTAGTTCTGGCGTCAATCCGTTTATTTTGTAATGCTATATTTTGTCAGGTATGAAGAAGAATGTATATCATTAAACGGATATGGAATATATACGCAGAAGGAAATATTTCCGCGTTAGCTGGAGATATATGACTACTTTGACAATGCGTTGAAATAAAGTACCGATATCAGCGCAATCAATAAGAATACGAATTTTTGTAGGAGTGGTATTATATTTCGAAGCTTGTCATTGGAAAGAAAAATAGTTAAATTGTGTCTGCACATGGGTCTCAATTGGCGGGCGGTTCTGAAGTTAAGTATTTACATGTGTTCAACATGCACATTTGATGAAAATTCAGCGATTGCAGGAGGCGAGCTGTTCGATTTATCGGTGATACCAACATCGAGACATAGATACGCAACAAAAATGGAAAATTGACTCATCACATTTTATACAAATCATTTGTACAAAAATGTACAAATTTCCGAATTTGTTATTAACAACAGATTAAAATTCTCCTCGCTAAATTGCCCGAGTGGCGTATTTACAGAAAGAGTAAAAGTATTAATCAATCATTAGCTATTAATTGCGTAGCTTATAACTGCTAACGAGAATGCAATTATGACTTGCAAAACATGCGGAGATCACTAAATTCATTATTAATAACAGTCTGTAGGCGACGCGAATTTATAACGAGTGTGAAAGAATTAATAATTTATCCACTATTGCAACGGAAAAGTAATTATTGGTTTGTGGCGGATCGATGGCTATATAAGGAACGTCGCGTCGCGTCTGGGGTCATTTATCGGATCGACCTCTGAGGGGTAACATCTAAATTTTCTTCGTCCACGGGTGGGTAGGTGTCCGAAACAACGGTTGTGAAAGTCTGCGCCACTTACGTACAACTCCAGACATAATTTATTTAACATTTTTTTCTCCTGACGTTCAATTTTATCGTCTTCAGCGTCCAATTAATTTATCTCTTCCCAGCTTCCATTCTGTCGACTCTATTCACCCTCCCTAGAGAACTCAAATATCTCGTATATTGTTAGCGGCTGTCCCCGAACAAATTGCACGTGATCTAGAAAACACGATACGAACCCAAAATCCGCGGTCCCTATACTCGCGTTCCATGTTCGACTTCCGACGTATTTCACAATCCCCCTTTCTTCTCTTGCATTCCAACATTTAATTGCAGTTACTCATTTTTCATGCTCGTGGCAAATTCCAATCGGTAGAGCTCGTCACGTTATACCACCTGTGAACCACCAGGGATTTCAAAACGAAACTATTCCATCGAAATCGAGCTGTGAAATAGGGTGGAAACATCCGTCGGGTGATTTCTCGCAACGGACTAGCCCTGGAGAGATTTGCACTTGAAAATATCAATAACGGAAGAAGCGATGGATTTCCATCCAATCCGCGCGTTCGCCGGAATTTTTCTGAGAGCCAAGAAAGCGAAAGCTGTTTGTCGATTTTCGGTATCGGGGCGTTTGAATACAATCCGATCGGTTATATGTGCGGCAAAATCAGGGGTCGAGAATCAAATTATGCCGCGTTCAGTGCTAGATACTGACGGTTCGGTCCCTGCCCAAATAATATTTCCCGACATTCGGATCCACCGAATTTCCAGCC
>NIJG01002094.1:11558-24949 GCA_002201625.1 Euglossa dilemma
TCTAGACAAACTAAATTTACAAATATACAAATTTTACGTTATAATATTCCATTAGCTTCTTTTTAATATTATTTTGTACAACTTCTTTTTCTTTCGACATACGTTGAGTTCATTTGGTTTCAGTCGAACCAGGTGCACAACGACGGTGATCATCATTATATCTGCATTTGCCTCCATGTTGACAAATACAATGTTGACTGCATTTCATTCAACATGTCCCTTCTGGACAAGGATAGTTGTCAAGACTCACCATGTCAACCAGGTCGACATTGGCACACACGTGAAGTGATATTATAAAATGTAATTATATAATTATACAAGATAAAAAAGAATGATAGATAGAATTTTAACTGTTACATGATGGCACTCTCCACCATTTTTACACCGACAACGACTGGCACAATTTAATCCATAACGATTAAGTGGACAAGGATGCTTGTAAGTTAAACCTAAGAATCTAGGTCGACAAACATTTTCACCAGTGACATGATCGCAAGTCATATTTCCTGAAAAATCAAATATTTCACATAAAACTTAAACTTTAAATTGTGGAAATATAGCAAATTATGTTTTCCTTCTTTTTTTTTTTTAATTTATTGTGAAATGATAAAATATATGCCATTACATAAGTTGTGATATATATAATAGGAGATATCAGATAACTTTATAACTAACCAGGTATTTGAGGTTTCAAGTAAGATTAGAGAAATAAAATATTATCAAATATTTATATTTATTTCATCGATAACAAAAGCGTTATTTCACTATTTCCTATGCTAAAAAGTAGCTAATCCATACTCAAATACAAATTAATCAAGCAAATGAATTACATATGATGAACGTTATATTGCAATATGTTAAGTAGAAGAACGCATTTTACATTAAAAGTTACCGATCAAAAAGTTAATAATAATAATTTCGTTTTAGTAGAATTGCGTGAGCTTGGATTCACCTTCAACTAGTACTGTTATTTTTTCCTTGCATCTTCTGCGGACACTTTTCGTTACAGCGTACCCCGTACCATCCATCTTTACAGGGTTCATAACAGTCGGAATCTTGCCAGCCTCGGGCACAAATACAAATGCCTCTTTCCGGATCACATGTACTATTCTCCATACATTCGCATCACGAATGAAAATCATCACTGTAAAGGCCTTCTAGACACTTTGTATCACAACGGATTAATTTTCTATACCGGTATAATGAGAACATCATCCGAAGAACATATGGCCATTAAACTAATTTTCCAGTCTTTTCCACCAATTTCATTCCTTCTCAAATGAATCTAAATTGATTGCTAGAACATATGCCATTTTATGCATTTAATATACTTTATTTTATTTACTCATTGGCATTGTATCTAGTAAATAAATTATAAAGAGACAGGAAAATAATTTAGTAGTTAAAAATATTTAGTTATCTTTCATACGTTACGTGATGCAGGTGAAATGAAATATGTAAGATATTAAAACGTTATTACAAGCAAGGGACAGACATTGTTGCTTAATGTACGGTGTTTGGTCGAAGAAATAAGAAAGATAACAAACCTTGCTATTACGAGATGCAATGGCAGATGCAATGACCAGTGACAAAATCACGGCCGTGACTATTCTATTCATGACAGTCACAGGTTTGAGTACATCCTAAACCAATAAATCCTTTTTCACAATAACTTTTGTTAAATTCACGGACGAAATCAGCCGCGCATGAGTATGTGCCTGCAGGTGATTGAGAAAGATGTTGTGTTTTGGTGCAGGGACAATAAAATGAAAGTTGAAATGCAGAATTAAGAAATGCGTCTTTGAAAAATGTGTAACGCTAAGTTAAATAGAAAAAAATAACATAAGCATAATAAAATCATGAGCAAAGTCTTTAATTAATATTTACCGTACAACCATATGTACAATATCAATCGTCAGTTGTATACGCGCTTAGAGAAACGAAATTAAATAGTCTTTAACACTTGGTTTACGGATGACTTTTGCATACTTATTTTTACGGACATTCAATAAATATGCCGGCAAAGGAAGCCACATATTTTCTTTGAAAAACGAACGATGAGTTTAATTCGAAATCACTCGCAACATTAACAAATTTCACATAGGTTAGTTAAATCTGTTAATATTTTATAAATGGAGCAATCCACCCGCCAAATTGACTGGTCCAGTAAACCTAGTGTTAAAGTGTTCTCCGCATTGAAGACTTGTGGCGGTTTTCCAGGAACGGCCCCCTTCGCGACGTAACTGTATCGTTACTTGATCGCCCGTCGTCGTTTTCGCGTTTTATCCTTTCGATTTGGTGCTCCCGGACTTGCGACGACAAACGGGTAGACGATCGAAGCCAGAGCCTTCCTCTATTTTCCCGCGATAACTTTATATACACATAGAGTGATCGGCGGGCACGTGCATTGTAAGCCAATCCCAACTTTCGCCAGCGACCACGTGAACTACGCGCGATAGCTTGACTTCCATTACCTCTTTCATCTGTTCCAACCAGCACGTCGTTAAAATACCCACAAGCCAACTGCCATTCACATTTTATTTTACCAATCTCCCAATGAGATCCGACGTACAATAGCACGGTCCTCCTCCTTACCAAATCCTCGGATGTCATCTATTAGCAGCTCACGGGGAATATCTGATGTCCCCGTAGTGATACATCCCTGAGCCACGGACAGGCATAGGGTCTGGCCTCAAGGCCAAGTTTACCTACGCCTTGCTGGGGGGTTTCGGCAGGCACTGCAGCCGAGACCATCCCAAATTGTACACGTAGCTCTCTGCGCCGACGCAGCTGTCGACACAGTAGCGTACGGTATCAAAGCGGCAAAGGCAGAATTCAATAACCAGCATCGCACCACCCTGGAGCTCGGACTACAATACACGATTGAAATGACATTTTACTCCTGTTAGTCCGCAACCCATTTCGCGTCGCGGCACATAACAGGTATTCGTGCTTAATAGAACTTTCAAAATGCCGGTACGTCTTTTCTCGCCACGACGGTGCAGATAGCCAGTTGCTTGTACCTTGCGACGGACCGTATGAAGTCATGGAAAAATTCGAAATGACATTCGCAATAAACGTAAATGGAAATGACGATCGCGTTAGTATCGACTGCGTGAAACCAGCGTTTATTGTCGCAGATAATATCAGCGGCGATGAGAAACCGCTCAGAAATGAAAATTTACATCTGGTTTCCGACATCGCCGACGACCATATACGTCGCATCCCCGAGACCTGGCACCTAGAAAACAATGACCAAGCATACCACACGACTCGCGCAGGTAGGACTGTGGTTTCCGCAAGGTTGTCAGGCCGGACTCAAATAGCTTATTGTGTGAATCATATGAATGCATTAGTTTTAAATTATATTCAAAGTAAATATGGTTATAAATTTTTTATGAAAAAGACATCGACTCTGATATTTAGATATAAGTACATTATGTGTACGCGTATGGAAGAGCTATGGGCAAAGTGCAAGTATATGTGTCAGCAGATTTTAATGTTAGTTTTCTATCTCCATACTTTTCTGTCTACTATTAGCGTTGTCTCTGGAAGAAGAGTGCTGTAGGAACGCATCAAGCAATGCGCTGGTAACTTTCCGCTATTTGCTGTTCCTACCTGCAGCTAGAGCTCCGAGTCAATGGGGCTTTTTGGTACGATTTAGTGATTCGTGACACGCGGACGCGTGGGCCGCCCAGCATTACTTACGAAACCTCTCGATAAGTAAACAAACTATGCTGCGCGAGACTATCGACGTATTTTATTTTCTTAGAATCGCCTTTCTCTCAGATATTAGGGTCGATAATTAGTTAACCCTTTCGCTACGGGTACTGTATATATCCGGTACCCACTTGACGATCTGTGTGCATGAGTGCCGTTTATATCCGGCGGCTTGCATATACGAGCGCCGTCTGTCGTTGGGAAAAACAACTTAGTTTTCGGGGCGGTTCGTCGTTCAGTGGTGTTAATCCGGCGGAACGGACTGCCGTAGCGAAAGAGTTAATAAATATTTAGGGTCTTCTTTTATTTCACCAATTTTGACTAACCAGAGCCACGGTCGATCGAAACCGTGGTCTTCTCTTATACTGTACCAACTCTGAGATAGGCACGCGATTCGTATAGCAGCATGGAGGATAAATAATAATTACATGAATGATAAGGTAATGTTTATTATACATTCATGTATTATTACCTCGTGCATGATTGCTTATCTTGTTCAAACTGAGCGAAAGAAGAGAAGGAAGGATTGCTAGTTGACAATGCAGACATTTTGTCTACAATTAGAAACAACGGAAAAACGTAATAAATGTAAAAGTGTAATATTAAATAGCGCTGAATACTAAAATTTATATGAAAAATATAAAAATAGCATGAAGTGATAAATGCTAATATATAATTCTCAAAAACGAGAACGATAATAAAAACAGTAAATTATGAAATAAATTTTGAAATAATAAAATCCTTTTATTTGTTTCACGCGTTTTTTTTCCTCAAAGCCTTGCCAGAAATTGATTTTCTTTGGCTAGTCTTCGTCACCTTGGCACTTTAGCGGCACATTCGTGGGATAGTGTGTAATTGTGATGGTCACATTTCAGTTTCACTTCGTGCGATATTGCATGCAAGTGATTCTCACCACGGATCAAAACTGCTCCGGCACAGTGTGCAGAGAGTTAACGAATTCTTCGTAGAAAAATTTCTAATACATTGAATTATTTCATGAATATGATTAACGATTTCTACGATTAACAATAATTACTTTACAAGGCAGGAAACTAGTGCAATATGGGAGCAAACATAGTAGTCCACAAGCCTCTCCATAGCTAGAATATCGTTAATTGTCAATAGCCGTTAACTATGCATATTATTTACTAAATTAATTGTTGCTATCAAACGATAGCTTAGCGTTATAAGAACGAAACAGACCGAAATCAAGTCAGAACACGGAGTATTGATTAGAAATTCACAATAATCGGAACAAAGCTTTCGGTCGATCAATTTGTCATTGTACGTGTTCGTCGAAATACTACGCGTGGTGTATCTTTGAGATAAAAGTAGATCTAGATATCGATAGGCGGTGCACTGACGCCAACGGACCGCTGCAATGTGGGGACGATGCGTCAAAAAGCAGAAAAATTAGCTTGGACAAGTTTGATTGCAAAAGAAATTTTCTTCCAATAGTTATTTTGTATCATTAAGCATATCCATGGCACTGTAACATCTTTTTTAACATTTCTCCATTTTTAATGTCGATAAAATACAAAATTACGCGAAATAAGCATTGTCCTCTTCTAAATGCTACAGTCCGTTATGATTTTACAATGTTTCAAATAAATTGTGCAAATGTTCAAACATTTTTCGCCATATTTTTTAAGTTATACCGATTGGATAGTTTTTACTTTTCATTATACATTTTCCATTTCCATTGTGTAACACTCTTGCGACATCTTAGAACTTCAAGTCTCCACTTTATTTTACAAATAGAATTAACTACAACTAGCGACAAACCCGGTCGATATGCAAATAAACAATTGCTCCGACACAATCCGAATTACCAGTATGTTGTATAGGGAAGCGTATAATATGAATGTTTCGAGTACGTAAAATTGAATATTACTAAGTTATTCCTGTATAATGTAGAAATGATTAAACGGTACTTAAGTATGTAATAACATAATTTAACTAATACATAAATATTTCTAGGGTGTTGTATATGTGTCAATATATTTGCATATCATGTATTATATTAGTATTTCAATTGCAAACAAGCCTCCGAATTACGTCGAATCAATTAATCAAAATACACACAAGAATAAATATGATGAAAATGATGTTGATAATACTGGTGAATAATGAATATGGTGATGGCGAGGATTGATGATACGAAAGAAGATGGATTTTGATCAAATATCTCATTTGAATAATTTATCAATTTATTAATAATTAATTATTATGTATTCTTTAGTATTTCGCTCTATACGTATAACATTTACTGTACTAAATCTTTAAATTGTTAAATCACTGGTTCTTATACAAAAATTTATTAAAGCACTTTATAGAAAAATCAGCCAATTTTAAATTCATTATTATCATTTATTGGAGCTCCATTGTGTACAGACCCTTAATGATTTAAGTATGGTTAAATAAATTACAAGAGTTACAAAACTAATATGCAAAATTTCATATATACAACTTAACACACTGAGCGCTGACAACGTATCGGCCACTCAAAGCCCAAATGTTGATCTTATTCGCATTTTCCTGAAATAATATATTTCCATTGCACATTCATCGTACATAGTTTAAAATAAACGAAAAATAGAAACAAAGTCGAAATCATCACGGGGTCGACGTTCAAGCGAGTGACTGAATCTCGTGTTTTAGCGGAGCCGGACTCGATCTGAAACCTATGAATTAATAAAATTATAGATTTTAAACAATAAAATTGATAAGGTAACCTCAGGAACGACCTGGATATATATTTAAAATGTAAAAAATGCAAATACTTTATTTTTATATGCGATATTAGCTTATCAAAATGTGATAAGATTTCATTTCAATGTAGTATTTTCAAACGACGACAATCTTATAAATATATAACATCTAAGATTGCAAAAGAAAGAAGTAGAGCGGGATATGATCCTAAAAGAAAGAAAGAATGAGATACGAATACATAGCATCGTCGTTATTATTATCGTTGCTGTCTTAATTCAATCAGAGATATACATTTTTCTGTCAATTAGTTTTGCTCAGAATTCTTAAATTGATTTATCTGTTCAATATGAAATAAACTCATTTCGTTATTTTTCAGTGGACGAAGAAAGCTTAAATTTCTCTACTCTATGTCATGCATATTGGGTTACATATTGTGCATCCTTGTGTACTCTTATATAACAACATGGTCGCCTAATGAGTAAAAAGTAATTACCTAAGTATATTAAGTATATATCTAAGTACATTAGACGAAATTAATGTTGAGTTTTATTCATATAATATCCGTAATTTCCTATTTTCTCATATAATTTGAACAACTATTATTTTTGTATACCATATTTAGGTGTATGTATCGGGTTGGTAATTTTAGCGGTGAATAAATTTTCCGGTTACGGCACTAATAGTGCTATATATATGAAATGTGTTCATAACGGAACATTAATAAATTTCTTAAAATTAATTTAAATTTCAAAATTTTAATTTCAATTTATTGAATTACTATTGTATTTTGCCCCACGTATAAATTGTCCAATACATTTACGGGTTAACAAGAAAGAACATTTATTACAACATTTCATCGCTCGAGAATGATTCTTTCGATAATTTTCGAATAATTTCTGCGTCGTTAGTTTAAAATGGTCGCGAAGAGTTTCGTGTTTAATCCTGAAGCTGGATCCAGGTATACCACGACGGCAATAAGAGTGACGAGAACAGCAGCTGATGATTGGTTAGGCGCCGTGGAGGGTCGGCCGTAACCCTTGAAGCGTGTCGCGGCATTCAGTATCGTAGCTTCCGTGGAGAATGTTTTCTTCGATTGCACGAGAATGTGATTACTTGGTTCTAATTTCACACATTTTTATCACGAACAATACTCGTAAATCTGATATTTTGCTTTTTAAGCTTTCTTTCTTTCCATTAACATAATTATAACATGGTGGAGTATTGAAAGATACAGAGAAACTTGATGTGTAGTGCATTTTTTTTGCCTCGGTTGCAGCACAATTCGACACCTAATTTCAACAAAATTAGGCAATGAAAATGGATCCCGCTCTCAGCTATCCTCGTAGATTATTCTACCCTACCTCTCATCGAATTTTGCTATTATGCGAGTCCACGACTAGAAAAAATTCATATTTCNTCTCACGTTAAATTGTCCAATACGCTTAGAGGTCAACAGGAACGATCATTTATTACAACATTTCATCGCTCGAGAATGATTCCTTCGATAATTTTCGAATAATTTCTGCGTCATTAGTTTAAAATGGTCGCGAAGAGTTTCGTGTTTAATCCTGAAGCTGGATCCAGGTATACCACGACGGCAATAAGTGTGACGAAAACAGCAGCTGATGATTGGTTAGGCGCCGTGGAGGGTCGGCCGTAAACCTTGAAGCGTGTCGCGGCATTCAGTATCGTAGCTTCCGTGGAGAATGTTTTCTTCGATTGCACGAGAATGTGATTACTTGGTTCTAATTTCACACATTTTTATCACGAACAATACTCGTAAATCTGATATTTTGCTTTTTAAGCTTTCTTTCTTTCCATTAACATAATTATAACATGGTGGAGTATTGAAAGATACAGAGAAACTTGATGTGTAGTGCATTTTTTTTGCCTCGGTTGCAGCACAATTCGACACCTAATTTCAACAAAATTAGGCAATGAAAATGGATCCCGCTCTCAGCTATCCTCGTAGATTATTCTACCCTACCTCTCATCGAATTTTGCTATTATGCGAGTCCACGACTAGAAAAAATTCATATTTCAATGCTTCATTCAATTTCGACTGACATTTACATGTTTCGCAAATAATTTTGACAACCATCTCAATAGCCTTTTCGCATACATTATCTTCTCAATATCGTCATCGTGCTTATATATGCTATTGGCCTTTTCAACAACTCGTATACTCGATCTAACTGTCTAAAACCGACAACCCGTTTTCATACTTATGCAAACACCAGGAAATCTTTTGACATCAATCATAATCTAACGTAATCAAAGCCGCGGCTATACTTAGTCAGCCCCTCATCAATCGCACTGACAAATTCTTGATCCACTAGTCCGAAAGATACAACATTCTTCCCTTCTTTTATGATAACAATATGTGTGACTGAGAATAACACACATTACGTGTCAAGAGATGATACCCAAGGAGAGCAAACGTAATAATCTATAAATTCCTGTAAGTCATAGAAATGATAATAATATATGTAGGATCGTTATTGGTGGAGGAAATTGATTACAATAATATTATGACTTATTTTGGGAGTACGATATCATCGTTAAAATAATCAGTAGGATTTGACAACTGACTGAATGCTCTGACTCACATGTTCGGCGCTGGTATACTTCACTCTGTTTTAAAAATAAAACCTCTTTCTACTTATACTGGTATGTAAACCTTTCATTCTGTCTTCTTTCACTCACAGGCGTTCTGTCTCACTCACGCATTTCGCATGCAACTTGGGCCTCGGGTAGGTTAGGTACTTGGGACACTTACCTCTGCGCGTCCGCTAGTCATGGGGCCCTGAATGTAAAGAGATAAACCAGGTTCCCATTGACCTGAAATCCTCGACGTCGCGAAGGAGTGGAAAATACGCGGAAGGCCTTCGCTTTCCGTATCTGGCGTGTGTCTCTACAGTTTTGTACCTATATCATTCTATATCTGACAAATATATTTAATTCAATTATTAATTCAATAAAGTAAGTCATTAATTAGTAAAATAAGTGCCATCTTTTAAACCTACAGTATCATTTTAGCGATTCCATGTGATCGACGTTTAAATTGAATTAATCACGCAATGCTTATGCATACACCGACGACTATACTACGTAGAAAGGAGTGCTGAGGAGTTTCGAGCGAAAATGCCTAAGAGCTTGTCTAGGCAAATACCGGACTTCGGAGTCGAATTTCACAAAACGAATTATTGATCACAAACTTTACGAATTCGCGGAAATAGTCGGAATAGACTTGCTCATGCTCAGGCTGATCCGAAATAACTGGGCAAATATTAGAAACGTAAGAAGCAATAGTTTAATAAATAGCTCAATACACCTGAACCCCGGGTATTTCGAGAAAGCCCGCCTAAGGGGATACACGCCGCCTGAAGCTTTTGTATATCTGGACGGTCAAGGGTACATCCAGAACAAGGAAAGCGTACCCTTGATCTCAGGCCTAGAAGGTTAACACAAGGCTATCAAAAATAAATCGCGGAGATTTGCACCGCAAGAACGTGAACAAATATTGGTGGCTCCATATGCGTTCAAAGCAACTTGAATATAATTGTTGAGCAACATATGCAAATATTCATGAACAAATACACAATTTACAAGTATCGTCTTTTTCCCCCTGCCCTTAGTTTTACTATTCTAACCACATTTCTTTCCCAATTTTTGAGATTGCGTATATAGTATAAGATTTATACCCTGTAATCTTGTATGAATAAAGATATATATCCACTCCACCTCCTACTCCCGTCTCCCACTCCCCTCCTATTTATTTATTAAGTTATTTATTTATTCTAGTCAAATCCCCCTGACCCCTTTCCTTGCCCATTCAAAGAAATAAGTCGTATCGTTTTCAGTGCGTAGGAAAACTCGTGACTAAAATAAGATAGCTCTTAAGTTTGTATTATCCAATAGCGGTAAGCGCGGTAGTGTAAGATTACTTCCAAAATCGCAAGTGCCCCACACGGGAGCCAACGATATCATAGGCTAAGTTCTCATCTGTAAATTTTTTGCACGTTATGATTCTTTTATATGTACACAAAGTTGTAATGTGCACAATTGTTAAAAAAAAAAAAAAAGGCACTAGTTCTCGTCCGATCACCAAAGTTAAGCTGCGTTGGGCGCGGATAGTACTTAGATGGGGTGATCACTTGGGGACACCGTGTGTTGTTTGGCAATTGTATTTTTTGTCTTATTTTCTCTTCCTTTTTCCTAAATTTCATATATTTAACACGTTCACCCTTCCGCATTTTTTCGAAGGCCATGTGATCGGCGTACTACAAATGATAAGTACCGCATTGATCTGGCAACATTTGCTTATTTCGGTAGCTTTGCAGTTATCAGTGGTTGTAACCAGAGCCTGAGTAGTTGCGTGAAATTCGAAGAAAATTCTTATAAAATTCTGTTCACGAATATTGAAGTATCTATATACATGAAATACCCATACTTATTTAAGATAAGTTATTCTATGCAATTCGGTTTACGCCGCCAGATGAAAGCATTGTCCGCGGGCCTCCGGTGGTCCACGCAGGATTGAACGTGTTAATTCGTTGATGCTATACAGATTGCAGTCAAAACAAGTATGCACTAACTCCATCAAATGATATTACAAAAATAAAATATGAAATATAACTTCTAATGACACTGCAAATATGTTTCCACGAGTAAACCAAGTATTTCAATGCAATAAAATTGTGCTCATTCGAACATAAAATTCTACAAAGTAAAAGCTACTGACTCGAAGACGTAAGAATGACGAAAATAATTTCGTCTGCTAATTCAACGCAAAAACTAAACGTGATATGAAGAAATTTAGCAATAACTCAAGAAGAAAACGATAATGACGACTGTGAAGGACTAAACCGATGTAAGTAGCGTAGTCAGGATGACACAAAGGGTTGCGTGTCGTATAAGTTCAAAAGCGTCTTGCCTCGCTAAAGTTTGTTTCACGCTACATCTATGCTTAAATATTGGTGTCTCTTATATACTATCGATTCCCCGCGCTTAGGGGTTTTCCCCTTTGCGAGGCTCTTGGTCTTCGATCGTTTACAGAACGGTAACAACTGAGACCCGTCTGTCAACGACCCGCAATCTCGGTTCCCGAGATATTTTCTTATACAGTATTCACGAAACAAAGACAGGCCTGTAGGGCCCTTTTGCGATCCTCCAACGGTCAAAACCTAAGTGTCCGAATGATAAGAGCATCGGAATTTTCCAACGCGCCGTGTCGTCGTTTCTTTTCGTTCGGGAACTTACTGTTCATTGCTTCATTAAAAAACTTTCTAGTTACGGATTCATTAAAAACTATCTATAAACTTTCGATATAGCTGTCACGATATACCTGGGGTCTAATCCGATAGTATTATCAGAATACCATCGCCATGAACGCACCAAATATCTCAAGCATCAGTAATAGATGCAGCAAAGGTATACTTGAACCATTAGGGAAAAAGGTATCCCACATTTCCATCTATGTTGAAGGAAATTCTACTAAAATTAAAATAATTTCGAGTGCGTGTTCGTTGCTTACACTCACTGGTTATTCACTCACAATGGTCCAAACACTTCGCTACCTTACATTAAACAATAACACCGAAGGTTAGACATGACTCGTCACATTTCCAGCAGATTTAGTTATATAATAATTCCGAAAATAGATAATTTTGAGCTACCAGACCCGACAGACTGGACCCATGTACGACAATCCGACCGAAGTGACGAACCACGATACAAAACAATAGCGAAGAACAGATTCGGTGCCTTCTTCCTACTCCTTCAGAAGGCATCTTCCCGACGCAACCACCTTCCAGTGAAAAACCTCTATTCTTTCCACCAACAAATCCTGTACCTGTACCAACCAATCGCAGCTTACTGGAACTGAATCCCAGCAAGCACCGAACAGTACAGGTAGAACGCATTGTACCGTCACCAGCGACACATCTTCAACCTTGTAGAACTTTGCCTCCTTGCATCGAATTGAAATAAACTCATACAAGGCTAATCGAATTAGTTTACTTTGTAACCGAACGTAGACATCGTTTGAATTTCTTACCTCCCAAAAATAGGAGTTTCCGACGAAACAGTGCGTTTGATCTTGACTTACATGCACAAAAAGAAGGGTGAAAAGTACATAGCAAATGAACAAGTAATGCAAACGCAATATCCTGCATACAACCACAAAAAAAAACTTGAAATTATATTACAATTAATCATTTGAGTCGATGTCAACTTCATTACCACAAATGAAAGAGGGCCCACTCTCTCGGATTACAGGATAACGTTCGTTTAGAAAACCAAATTACACTGAAAACAAGTATTAATCTTCAAAAATTGTAACATATACAGTAATGTAGTAAACCGGACTGAAAGATGTTTGGAAAAGCATTCAAGCAACCCACTGACAAGACGGACATTGGCCCAGTCCTCCACTTAACATGCGTCGCAAATATAAATATCAGCTGGTCGAAAGATGCCGCGTCGTGTTTTGGAATAACCATTGAATTCCCACGGATTTTCATGGATCGTTTACGGGACACCGATCGTAGGTTCTGTTCTAGGAGAAATCGGAAATACGTCGAGATGGAAGACAAAGACGTGCCGGAAGGAGCAGAACCGAACAATCATCGAGCGATGAATGGTCCGTGAACGAATCGACCGAAAGCATGTGTAATGGTATTAGAAGGTCCAGTTGTTGACATCGTCGCCACGTCTTAGCAATCCTGTAGTTGGACGACAGACCGACTAGGACAGTTGTAACGTAAACTATTGCAACTCATTATTGACCCCTTCCGTTACTAATTTTCATCGGCTGCAATGAACCATGATTCGCATATTTAACATGCGTTGTACCATCTTCTATGACGATATATCCAAATTTAGATAATAGTTTGATGAAATTCCGTAGTCCGGCAGTATGATTCGTACGTGTTTATGTGAATATGAAAAATTTGAGT
>NIJG01002095.1:9068-20245 GCA_002201625.1 Euglossa dilemma
CTGTCTCAGAACACGAAGTTATACTCTCGATGAAGCGGGAGCTGTTCGCGGAAGGTAAGGTCCTCTGTAAAACATTTGACTTTATAGCAATTCGTAGCGTTCTCAAACGTTGTGACACTCTTTTCCAGTATTCAAACTGTGGATTAAGGTGTCCATTGCTAACTCGGTATCCCAGGGACGGTGAAGCTATTCACATAGCCGTTCGTCTCACGCTGATGGTTCCTTCGTCCTCGAACGGTTTGACACCCGACTTTGTAATGCACGCATGAAGTTAAGGTGCAAGTCGCTAGAATGAATTTTGACTTCTTCCTCTGAACACGGAGTTATATGCTCGATGATGCGGGTGATGTTCGCGAAAGTTAACACCTTGGATAAAATGTTTGACTTTACAGATATTTCTCACGCGATCAAATTGTTTCACACTCTAGTTTAACATACAAACCGTGAATTATGGTATCTATTGCCAATACATTGAAACGCATATACTCCCAGGATATCTGGTTTGACTTTCGGAATCGCTGGAAAGGTGGAGCTATTGACATTTCCCTTCGATTCCTAAAGATGGTGGTAACTTTCTCGATCGTTTTGTCCCTCGATCTTCTAATCCATACATGAAGCTAAGGTGTCCGTCACTGAAATGAATACTAATTTCATTCTGTGAACAGGAAGATATAATCTCGATACAGCTGGTTAGTCTTTCGGAGGGTAGGGCGTTCTGCAAGGACTTTAACCTTAAACGAATAGGTAATGCTTTGCAATGTATTGACGGCCTGCTTTAATATTCAAACCGTGAATTGAGGTGTCTGTTGCCAATACGGTATAGCAGATTCAGTTCCGGGATACCTGGTTTGACTCTCGGTATCGCAGGATAGGTGAAGCTATTGACATATCCGTTCGTCTGTCACAGAAGGTGGTAACGTTCTCGAGTGGTTTGATACTCGACCCACCGGTTCATACATTAAAATGAGGTGTCCGCCTGCTAAAATGTATCCTGGTTTGTTACTGTGGAAACTAAGCTAGACAGTCGCTATAGCGGGTTGGGTTCTCAGAAGGAAAGTATTGCGTATATCTAATGTCTTTCAACTGATTGGTTATGTTCTCCAATGGCTTGACTCCCGACTGTAACTTCATAGCGTGAATTAACGTGTGTATAGGCATTACTCTTCTGCGGATTTACTTTCTGATTGCCTGGTTTGGCTATCGGTGTCACGGGATAAGTGTAGCTATTGATTCAGCAGTACGACGCCCGTAGAACGTGGTAGCGTTCTCTCACGGTTTGACCTTGGATCTCCTATTTCATACATGAAATTGGGGTGCGCGACACTATAATGTCATCTTATATGTTTCCATGGACACTAGGCAAGGCACTCCCTACAGCGGGTTGGACTATTCGGGAGGTAAGGCTATTGGTAAAATGTCTAACTATATACCAATTCATGACGACCTACAACGGTTTGACGCTCTATTATAATATTCAAACCGTGAATTGTGTTGTATATTGCCAATACTATACAGCGCATTTACTCCCGGCATATCTGGTTTGACTGTCGGAATCACAGGATATGTGGAGCTACTGGCTTAACCGTTCGTTTCTCGCGGAGGGTGGTAACGCTCTCGAGCGATTTGACCATCGTTCACCTAACTCGTACATGAAGTTATGAGTCACGTCACTAAAATGATGACTAATTGTCTACTGTGCACACGATGTGATACTCAGCATTCGACTGATTATCTTCTTGGAATTTAAGGTTGACTCAATACCAATTCGTATCGTTCTTAAACGGTTTGACTCTGGATTGTAATGTTTGTACCGTGATATATGGAGTATGATGCCAATAGTGTACCGCAGGTTTGATCTCGGAATACCTGGTTTTTAGCTGTGGCAAGGCTGTGGTAACGCTCTGGAACAGTATGGTGGTCGACACTCTAATTCCGACATGAAATTATCGTGTCCGTCTCTGAAATGTGTAGTAATGCATTTCTTCGAACACGAAATTACACTCTCGAAACAGCGGGGTTGGTTCATGTGAGGTAAGGTTTCTGCAAAGAGTTTGACTCTACACCAATATGTATCGTCCTACAGCGGTTTACGTCCAGCGTTCATGTTCAATCCCTAACTTAATGTGTTCATTTCCAATTATGTACAGGGTGTATGCTCCCGTAATACCTGCTTTCAATTTCGGAATCACAGAATGGGTGAAACTATTACCTTATCTATTCGATTTTAAGGAAAGTGGTAACGATCTCTAACGGTTTGACACTCGATCTTCTAATTCATTTCTGAAAATAAGGTGTGCTTCTGCTATAATGTCAAATTATTTGTTTCCGTGAACTCTAAGCAAGACACTTGTCACAGCGGGATAGGATCATGGAAGGTAAGGTATCAGGTAAAATCGTTGACTTTATACCCTCTGGTTGTGTACTCTAACCGTTTGCCTTCCTACTTTAGTATTGATGCCAGAAGGTAAGGTGCCAATTGCCAATATTCGTCAGCGTAATTACTCCCAGAATACCTGATTTGACTATCGGAATCACGGGATAGGTGAAGATATTGAATTAGCCGATCCACTCCCAAAGAAAGTGAGAACGGTCTCGAACGGTTTGACGCTCGATCTTTTGGCACGTATATGAAAATAAGGTGTTCTTCTGCTATAATATTTACTTATACTCTAAGTTATGCTCTCGATACAGCGAGATAGGTTGGCGCAATGTAAGGCCTTCGGTGAAAATGTTGACCGTATAGCAACACCAAACGTTCTGCAAAGGTTTGACACTGACCTTCAACGTTTATAACGTATTATAGCATGTACAATTCCAATACTGTACTGCGTGTTTAGTCGTAGATCACTTGGATTGCCTCTCTGAATCAGAGAATAGATGAAAGCAGTGGGGTAGTTGTGCGACTCTCAAAGAAAGTGGTAACGTTCTAGAAGTGTTTCACCCTCAGTGTTCTAAGACATACATGAAATTATGGCGCCCATCACTGAAGTGTATACGAATTTGCTGCCATGAACACGAAGCTCTACTCTAGACACAGTGGGACAGCTTCTCGGAATCTGAGGACATGGTTCAAGAGGTTGTCCTCATACAACTTCGCAACGTTCTACAACTGTTTGACACACAACTTTAATATTTATACAGTTAATTAAGGTGTGTTTTGCCAATACTATTCACCGCATTGACTCGCGGAAGACCTGGTTCAACATACGATATCACAGTATAGCAGAAGCTATTGTGTTAGCCGTTCGACTCTCAGTGAATGTGGTAAAGCTCTGGAATAGTTTGATCCTCGATATTCTAATTCATGCACGTATTTAAGATGCCCGTTACTAGAGTGTATACTAATTGGCTCGTCTGAACATGAAGTAATACCCTCGATATAGGGTGGTATCTTCTCGGAAGGTAAGGTCTTCTTTAAAACGTATAACCTTGTACGAACTAGTAACGTTCTCAAACGGGGAGTCGCTCTACTTTAATATTCAAATCGTGTATTAATTTGTCTGATGCCAATACTGTTCAGCCGATTAACTCGCGGATTGTCTGGTTTGTCTACCTGAATGGCAGTGCACGTGAAGCTAATAACTTAGCCGTTCGCAACTCAAAGAAGGTGGTAACGTTCTGGTAACAGTTTGCCTCTAGAGCTTCTAATCTATAAATGAAACTACGGTGCCCGTCGCTAAAATGTACACTAGTTCGATCCTCCGAACCCGGTATTATACTCCCGAAACGGCGGGTTAGTTCCTCCGAAGGCAAGGCCATCTGTAATGTGTTTGCCTTTATACCAACTGGCACCGCTTTAAACCGGTTCGACGCTCTTTCTTTAATATTCAGGGCGTGAATTAATGTGACTATTGACAATAATGTCCATCGGATTTACTTCAGGAATACCTCGTTTGACTTGCTGAATCGCGGGATAGGAGAAGATATTGACTTTGCCGTTCGTCTCTCACAGAAGGTGGTATCGTTCTCTAACGTTTTTAACCCTGTATCTTCTAATTTATACATGCATTCAAGATGACCGTCACTAATGTGTGTACCTATTTTCTTCTCCGAGCACGAAGTTATATTCTCGATGCAGCGGGTTATCTTCTTGGAAGGTATGGCCTTCCGTAACAAGTTTGACTCTATAGCAGCACATAGATTTCTACGACGGCTTGAACCTATTCATTAATACTTGTATATTGATATAGGGTGTGAAATGCCTATACGGTCCTGCGGGCTTGCTCCAGAAACACCTGGTTTGACTCTCGGAAACGTGAAGCTATCGACTTTGCCGTCCGACCATCACAGAATGTGGTAACGATCCAAAGCGGTTAGACACTCGATCGTATATCTCATACATAAGAGTAAGTACCCGTCAGTAAATTGTAAACTAATGTCTTTCTCTCAGCACAAATTGTCGTTCTCGATGCAGCGGGATATGTTCTCGGATGGTTAGGTATTCGGTAAATGGTTTGACTCTATAATAACAGGTAACGTTCAACAACTTTGATATTCAAATCGTGAATTAAGGCATCTATTGCCACTACTTCTCGGCGGATTACTCCAGGGAATTCCAGGATTAAACCACAGCATCACAGTATTAGTGAAGCAACTGAGCTACCCGTTGGATTCTAAAGATATGTGGTAACGTTCACGAACCACTCGACCTACTAATTCATGCACGACGTTCTGGTGCCCGTAACAGAAATGAATAATAATTTTCGACACTGAATACGAAGATAATTTCTCGACACAGCGTGTTAGCTTCTCGGAAAGAAAGGTCATCTGTAAAAAATTGGACTGTATACAAATATGTAACGTTGTACAACTGTTTAACTTTGCCGGTTGAAACCTATACTGTGAAATACGGTGACTAAGGCACATACGCTATCGCCGATTTTCACCCGGTATGCCGGTTTGCCTGACGGAATCACAGGATAAGTGGAGCTATTGGCATAGCCGTTCGACTCTCAGCTAAGGTGCTAACGTTATCGAACGGTTTGACTCTGGATCATTTATTTCATACATTAAATTACGGTGACTGTCTCTAAAATATATACTCATTTGTTTTTCAAATCAAGAAATTGTACTCTATGTACAGCCGGTCAGGTGAGCCGAGACTAAGGTCTCCTGTAAAAAGTTTTACTTTGTACTAATTGGAAACGATCTCAAACTGTTTGACGCCCTACTTTAATATTGAAGCCATGAATTAAGGCTCCTATTGCCCGCAATGTTCATTGCATTGACTCACGGAATACCTGGTTCTTCTCATGGAATCACAGGATAGGTGAGGCTACTGACTTCGCGGTGCGACTCTCAAAGATTGTGGTATCGATCTGGCCCCGATTGCCTCACGATACTTAAATTCATGCATGAAATTAAGGTGACCGCCACTAAAACGTATACTAATTAACATCTCTGAACATGTAGTTATACTGCATGTATAGCGGATGATGTGCGCGGAGACGATGGTCTCCTGTAAAAAGATTATCCTTCTTCCAATTGGAAACGCTCTCAAACAGTTTGACGCCCTACTTTAATATTGAAAGCGTGAAATAAGGTCTCTATTCGGCAATAGTGTAGAGCTCATTTGCTCCCAGAATGCTTGGTTGGACTCTCAGGTTCACAGGATCGCTGAAGCTGTTGACGTAGCCGCACGATTCGCAGAGAAGTTAGCAACGTTCCCGAGTGGTTGGATCCTCGATCTTCTGACCCATACAAGAAGATATGGTGCGCGTTACGGCGATGAATACTAATTTCGTTTTTTGACAGAAGTGTTATGTTCTAGACAAAGTTGGTCAGTTTTTTCGGAGGGTACGGCATTCTGTAAGTAGTTTGACTGTACACTAATAGGGACCTTCTAATTCATACATAATATTAAGGAGACCGTCCGAAAAATGTATTCTAATTTGTTTCTCTGGACAAGAAATTATATTCACGATACAGCGGTTTGGTTCTCGGAAGCTATGGCCTTCGGTAAAATTAGTGTCTCTATACCAATTTGTAATGGTCTCCGACAGCTTGACTTTTTACTTTAATGCTCAGCCCGTGAATTAGCCTGTGAATTGCCTATATAATTCAGCGGACTTTTTCCCGTAATGACTGGTTTGGATATAGGAATCACAGGATAGATCAAGATATTCGCTCAGATATGCGACTCTCTATGAAGGTGGTAACGTTCTCGAATGTTTTGACACTAGATGTTGCGATTCAATCATGAATTGAAGGTGACTCCCTAAATTGTATACCAGTGTGTTTCCCTAATCACGTTGCTATTCTCTTGATGCGCCGCATTAGCTTCTAGCACGGTATGGCATTCGGAAAACCGTTTCACTTTATAGCAATTGGTTATGCTCTCCGACGGTTTGACTCTTAACGTTAATATTCATGCCGTGAATTACGGAGACTATTGCCAATTCTGTTGAGCGCACTTACTCTCCGAATCACAGGATAGGTGAAGCGACAGACATAGCTGTTCGTCTCTCACAGAAGGTGGGAACGTTCTCGAACGGCTTGACTGTCGATTTTTCTATTCATACATGAATATAGGGCTTCCGTCTGCTAAAATATCTACTAATTTGTACCCGTGAACACTAAACATCACACTCGGTGCAGCGGGTTTGGTTCTCGGTAGGCAAGGTAACTGGTAAAAAGACCGATTTTATACCAAATGCTAATGTTCCCCAATGGATAACGTCTGTACTTAAATATTCATACCGTGAATTAATGTTTCTATTGACAATACTGTTCAGCGGATTTGCTCCTAGAATACCAGGCTTGACTCCCGGAAACACAAATATTTCTGACGCTGCTGACTCAGCCGTTCGACATTAAAAGTGATTGGTAACGATCTCGAACGATTTGACACTGGACATTCGAATGTATACATGAATTAAGGTGGACGCCGCAAAAACGTATACCAATATGTTTCTCGGAACACGGCGATATACTTTTGACCCAGCATGTGAGTTTTTTCGCGGGTACGCTCTTCGGTGAAGCGTTTGACTTTATAGCAATTAGTAACGATCTCAAACGGTTTGACGCTCTACTTTAATATTCATACCGCGAATTAAGGTATCTATTGCCAATAACGTACGGCGGATTTAAGCCCGGAATACATGGTTTGAGTCTCGGAACCACAGAATAGATTGAGCTATTGACTTTTCCCTTCACACCGCACAGAGGGCGGTAACGTTCTCGAACGGTTTGACCATCGATCTTCTAATTCATACGTGGAGCTAACGTGCCCATCACTGAAATGAATAACGGTCTCGTTCACTGAACACGAAGTGACACATAGAGCAGGTTAGTCTTATCGAGGGTATGTTCTTCCGTGAAGCGTTCAACTTCATAGCAGTTGGTAACGTTCTCAAACGGTTTGGCGCGCTATTTTAATATTCAATCCGCGGACAAACACGTTGACGCCGGCCCAACCCACCGGTGAGTCAGGCTTCTCTGTTTCGTGGGGCGGTATGACCCAATATTAGGCCACGCTAGTCTGTTCCGCGGCGCGGCATGACGCACCGATGGGCCACGCTTTTATATAAAAAAGTACGTAGTACAAAATTGTTTTAATTTTTTCTATGCAACTTTTTAAAGCCGGCTACACATAATGCCGGCTTGCACTCGCAATTATTACAATATGTTTTTCACTTTCTTCTCGCTACACGTATCGTACTCAGTGCCGTTTAGGTTTGCTAATTGTTTAGAGAATTCTCTGCATCGCTTTCTCATCTTCCTCGCGGGTCCATTGTACGAATCTGTGAATTATAATATTTTCATTTCCTTAGTTCCCCAGTTTCTATGAATATACGACGTATTGGCGAGAGAAGTTCCGCATATTAACTGTATTACAATTTTCTTACACCACTTCACAGTTTTGCTTAGACAATTATGGTATGACGTTGTTTGTTCTGATAAATCCACTCCCTTTTTAGATTCATTATATGAAAAAATAGAATGTGGCTTAAATTTATCACTTTTTCTACGAAGAATACTACACTTATGTTTAGGTGGAGTGGTCAGCATTCACACAGACCTTTTATCAGCCCACTTGACAAATTTCACGGCGCTTCAGTATTCAAATGACACAATGTCGCCCCGTTTTTTATTTTCTTCTGCCTGCGGTGGTAGAAATTTTTTAATTATTCTTATGGTACCGCAATGTACGTATTTTTCCTGCGAATTTCCTCGGCCAAGGGAACGCTTGTATAAAGACTATTTGTGATCAACCCTCGAACAATATATCCCCTATCAACTTTAAAACTACACCGTCCGAACGGACATTTTAAATTCCCGCATCATCCTCCCGGTGTAAATATGTATATTGTAGGTATAACCTTCCTGATGGCACAGTTTATATATTTTATTCCGTACTTGTGACAGTTGCCTGGTATGTACTGTCAAAAATGGAGGCGTCCTCTCCATGGAATCATGCTCTCATCAATCACTACATTTTTAGCGGTTATGATTTTGATGGAACTTTTGAAGTTATGAGCAATTTTGCATACACTGCTACTAAGTTTACACAACCGTTCCTCGGTTCATGAAGTGGCATTATCATTGATTTGCAAATATTTCAATAACAGTATAAACCGATCGCGTCTCGTTGCCTTTTCTATGCGTGCATTCGCATACATCTCGTTCCTTGACCCGAACAGTTTAATTTCGGGTAATCGGACTATACCCGTAATTAGTAAAATGCCAATATAATTATTAGTTTCACCTTTTGTAACCGGCGTCCAGGATTCCTGATGCCTTCCGCTGCCAGACGCCACATTGGATATGCAATGTATTGCATATCTATTTGTTTCTTCAACGACCACCGCCAGGATCTCATCGGTGAAGAATAGTTTGTATAGCGCAACACGATCGTCGCAGTCCGTCTCTTCAATCGAAATTTTTCCCCCACCTTTTATTCTTCCTATGCTGTAGTATTTTGCTTATTTTTTGCCATTCCCCATCATGATTCTGTTCGTCTACATCATATCCCAAATCTTCGACCAGCGAGACACTGGTATCACTTTTCGTATTTGATGATGTTGGAAGTATTCTTGATCTTCCTATGTTTTCACTGGTAACAAATATGGATTCACCAGACGAATCACTGATTTCCATATCCATTTTATCTAATATTTGTATGGGCAAAGATAAGTCTCTAAACTCAGTAAATCTTACGTCGTCGTCCATATACTCGGTACTGATTTCACTACAAGGGCACACACAATATTTTCAGAATGTGTCGATTGGGGCGTTTCCGTTCCACAAAGAGCCACAGATATTCTCAACTATATGTGGGTGACCCTAAACGTCTAATTGGGATGCCGAATTGCCCATATGCTGGTCAAAGTTCGCCAACCTAAAGCTCACCCCTCGGCCTGCGATCTGCCAAGGGAAAGCGAACTTTTTTGGAAAATCGCGTAATGGTCCTCGACCACTTAGCACAGCAATATATATTTCTTTGGCAATCCTGGAAGCAAAATTCTAGTGCGGAGCCCCAGAAACATTTTGCATCTTACAAGTTTTCTGCGCACAGCATGTCACTCAGACATCGAGGGCCTGGGCGCCAGGAAATCGTCAGTCGGGGGTTCGACGAAATTGCCGTTCTCACTCAACAAAATTTACGCATGACACTTACTCTACGTCCTGGAACTATTTTCGTCGAGTACGATGATCGGACGCAGGATTATCAGAGAACTGCTACGTTTGAAAGGGCCCTCTTCGTTCTGTTCTAAACATCTCGTTGTCCGAAACGCGATAAGTTAAAACCCTACTTGACCGAAATTAGGCTTTGGCACCGAAAACTTGGCTGACAATGGGTCAATGGGGTACCACGTGCTCTACAATTGTGGACGTTCGCTAGCGCGGGGCGATAAACGACGAGTGGTCCCACAGACTGAAAGTTCTCCGGTCACCGCGCTTGGATGAATTGATATTTATATATATTATGTGCCTGAAGTATATGCACTTCACCTTGTAGGATAGGTTTCTCTCAACCACAGGCACGCGTGGCAGGACTTTTCCGCCCTCCAGATGTCCCATACGAAGACCAAGGGCACACCCTCTGCCCCAAAACGTCAATAAGGGACGATTTCCCCTGTTTGGCCATCTCCACGGTTTTTCCAAACGCATCATGGAGAATCGTGGAAAAAGTATAAAAACTGCCATCAAAACGGTGAAAAAATCTCTTCGAATCATGGAAGAGTGCAAATAGATCTCCGATACGTCGAAGAGTCAAGGTGAAATGTTAGTTTCCTCCTAACGTGCTAGTGGGCATTTGGGCGCAAGCATTGAACAGCATAATTTGGTGCCGCGCGGCCGCATGGAGCGGAACGCTATTTGAAGCGCCGCCGCACGGAACAGACACCGAATATCCGCGCCGGCGTCTACGTGTTATGATATCTATTGCCAATAATGTATATCGCATTTACTCCCGGAATATCTTGCTTGACTTTCGGAATCACTGGATATATGACGCTATTGACTTACGAGCTCGAATCTCAAAGAAGGTGGCAACGTTCTCGAACGGTATGACCATCAACCTTCTTATTCATACATGAAATTAACCTGCCCGTCACAAAATGTTTACTAATTTTTTCTCTGAACACGAAGTTGTAATCTCGATACAGCGGGTTGGGTTCTCGGAAGGAATAGTATTGGGTAAAAGAATGACTTTTTACCATTTGGTAATGTAGTCCGGCGGTTTGGCACTCAACCTGAATATTCGTGCAGTGAATTAAGCTGTCTATTGGCAATTCTGTTCACTGTATTTAATCCCGGAATTCCTGGTTTGGCTCACACTATCACAGGAGAAGTGAAGGTGTTGACTCAATTGTACGTCTCTCAAGAAAGGTGGTATCGTTCTTCAACGGTTTGCCCTCGATGTTCCTATATATGCATGAAAGTAATGGGTCCGTCTGCTACAATGTCTACTAGATTGTTCACGTGAAAGCTAAGAAACACAATTGTTGCAATGGGGGTGAGTTCTCGGGCGGTAAGGTATTAGGTAAAAAGAATGACTATATACCAATTGGTAATCTTCCCTGTCGGTGGAGCTCTCAACCTTAATATTCATGTCGTGATATAAATCGTTTATTGCCTATACAGATTGGTGGATATAATCCCGGAATACCTTGTTTGACTAATCGAATCACAGGTTAGATGACGCTATTGATATAGACGTTCGGCTCTCAAGG
>NIJG01002096.1:8204-28575 GCA_002201625.1 Euglossa dilemma
GGTAATGTTCACAGCAGTTTGACGCACTACATTCCTATTCAACCCGAGAACTAAGCGCTGTCTATTCACGAACAGTGTGAAACCGCTGAAGATCGTTAACAATATGTATACAGTCATTCTTCTGCCCGATAGCCTTGTCCTCCGAGAACCTAATCCGCTGTATTGAAAGTATAACTTCGCGTTCGCAGAAACATATTAGTTTACATTTTAGTGACTGGCACCCTTATTTCGTGCATGAATTAGAAGATCGAGGGCTATGGATTTCGAGAACGTTAACACCGTCTTTGAGAGTGGGTCAATTAAGTCAATATCCCCGCCTATCCTGTGACCCCAAAAGTCTAATCAGGTAATCCGCGTCTAAATCTGCTGTACATTGTTGTCATTCGACACGCAATTTTACGGCATGAATGCTAAAGATGAGAGTCAAAGCGTTGTAGAACGTTACCTATTGCACTGTGGTCCGACTTTTTACAGCAGGCCTTGTAATTCGAGAAGCTAACCCGTACTATCGAGATTATTTCTTCGTGATCAGAAAAGCAAATTAGTATACCTTTAATTGACGGTTCATTAAATTCATTTGTGAATTGGAATATCGATGGTCAGACCGTTCGAGGACATTACCGCCCTCCTTGAGCGTCGAACGGCTAGATCAATAGCTTCACCTATCCTGTGATTCTGAGAGACAAACCAGTTGTTCCGAGAGCAAATCTGCTGAACAAAATTGTCAATAGACATATTTCTTCACGGTATGGATATTAATCGAGGGAGTCAAACCATTGCAGCAGGTTTACAAATGGCACAGAGTCAAACTTTTTACCGATGGACCTTCCGTCCGAGAATATAACCCGCTGTAGGGAGTGTCATGGTCAGTGGTCCCGGAGTTAAATTTGTAGAAATTTCACCACACGGACACCTCATATACAACGTGTGTCGGTGATTTTACGTGCGGCTCCTGCCACGAGGGCTTAATGCACACGGCCCCCATGCGCGCGGGATTGGGATACGCCCAATCAGCGCAGTGTGTGGCGCACCTTACCACACACCTACCAATCAGCTCGTAGACTGCAAGCCCTACGAGCCAACCTTGGGTAGGCCGGGACCTTTCTAAATCCCTACTGACTCTGGCAGGCCAGTACCCGAGCAGATCTCACGCCGCTCACCCGTGGAGGATCACCCGCCCGAAGACGGGGTCCCCTAACCCGCGATATGGGCTTACCACTGCCCCCTCGAGGCCAACCCAAGCAACCGGCGGGGTGGACGGACTAAGGCCCGCCCGCCCCAAGGCTCGAACCGGTTCCCGAGGTACCAGTGAATGCAGGGCCGTACAGGTCATACCCCTCGTAAGGACACCTTACTTCCTGAATGAGGTGCTAGCTCACCTCGGCCTAGGTTGAGCCGACACGGGCACCGTGGGTTCGTCATACCCGTACTGCAATGGGATCAGAAGGCCCACCGCAGCTCCTGCGGGGACACCTCATATACAAGTAGGAACAGCAAAATCGAGAGTCTAACGGTTCGAGAACTGTACCACCTTCTCTGCTAGTCGCACAGCTATGCCAACAGCATAAGCTGTACTGAGATTCCGAAACTAAAACCTTGATTCCCAGAAGTAGATGCGCTTATCAGTATTGGCAAAAGAAACCTTAGTTCACTGTACGAATATTAAAGTACAATGTCGAACCATTGTAGAACGTTACATATTGTTATGAAGACATCCTCATGACCGAAGGTCTTACCTTCCGAAAAACTATCCAGCTGTATCGAGAATATGACCTCGTGTTCAGGGAAAGATATTTGTATACTTTTTTGCGACGGCCACCTTAATTTCATCTATGAATCAAATGATCGAAAGTCGTTCCGTTCGAGGACATTAGCACCTTCTTTGGGTTGTGTAAAAGCTATATCAATAGCGTCACCTATCCAGTGATTCCGAGAGCCATGTCAGGTATTCCGGGTGTAAATCCGCTGAACATTATTGGGAGCAGGCACCTTAATTCACGGCATGAGTATTAGAGCGGGGCGAAAAACCGTTTGAGAAAGTTACCTATTGGTATAAAGTCATTCTGTTTAATGAACACCTTACAATCCGCGAACCCAGCGCGCTGTATAGAGTATCGTGTTTATTGTTCACGTTTACAAATTAGTCGATACATTCGATGATGGACACCACATTTTCATGAATAAATATAAGAATCAAGAGTGAATCCGTTCGAGAGCGGAACCACCTTGACTGAGAGACGTACGGCTAAGTAAGAAGCTTCACCTATCCTGTGATTGCGTGAGTCAAACTTGGTATAACGGGTGTAATTTCGTTGAAAAGTATTTTCAACAGTCACCTTAATTCACGGTGTCATTCCTATCGTAGAATGTCAAACCGTTTTAGATCGTTACCTATTCGGATAGAGTCAAACATTTTAACGATGTCCTTACATTCCGATAATCTCACTCCCAGCGTAGATAGTATAACGTAGTGTTCGTAGTAACAAATTAGTATACATTTCAGTGACGGTCACCCTTATTTCATGCATGAATAATGAAATCGAGGGCTAAACCGGTCGAGGACGTTACCACTTTCTCTGAGATTCGAACGGCAGTGTCTATAGCATCAACATTTCTTGTGATTCCGGGAGCCAAACCTGGTATTCCAGGCGAAAATCCGCTGAACAGTGTTGGAATGGAAACATTAATTCACGGTATGAACATTAAAGTAGAGCGACGATCTGTTTGAGAACGTTACCAACTGCTATAACGTCATACTTCTTACCGGATACCTTAATTTCCGTGAATATAACCTGCTGTATCGTGGGTATTACTGCGTGTTCGGAGAAAAAAAATCAGTTCACATTTTCGTGACGGGCACCTTCAATTTCTGTGTGAATTGGAAAATCGAGCGTCAAACCGTTGAAGCTCGTTACCACCATGTTTGAGAGCCGAGCGTCTGAATCAATAACTTCACCAGTAGTTGTGATTCCGAGAGTCAAACCAGTTATTCCGGGAATAAGTCCGCTGAACAGTATTGGCAATAGCACTGGCAATGTACAGAGACAAACTGTTGCAGTGCGATACCTACTCGTATAGAGACAAACTTTTTACCGAAGGCCACACCTTCCGAGAAGCTAACCCGCTGTATAGACGGTGTAACATCGTGTTCAGAGACGCACGTTAGTATAACTGTTAGTGACAGGCAATATAATTGCATATACTGTTTAGAAAGTCGAGGGTCAATCCGTTAGGGAATGATACGACCTTCCTTGGGAGTCGATCGGTTAAGTCAATAACTTCACATGTACTGTGATTTCAAGGGGTAAACCAGGTAATCTGCGAGTAAATACGCTGAACAGTTTTTGCAATAGACACAACAATTCGAGGTATGAATAATGAAGTAGGGAGTCGAACCGTGGAAGAACGTTAAGTACATTTTAAGAGTCAAACTCCTTAACGAAGGCCTTAACTTCCGAAAGCCTAACGCATTATATCGATAGTATAATTACGTTTTTCAGAGAGAAAATTAGTATATATTTTAGAGACGGGCACCTTAATCGCATGTATGAACAGTTCGCTGAACAGTTATAGTTGTCGACACCTCAATTCGCTGTACAAATATTAAAGTACAGAGTCGATCCGTTTCAGAAGGTTACCAATTTGACTAAAGTCATACGTTTTACTGAATTCCTAGCTCTCCGAGAACCTATACCGCGACAACATGTGTCTTGCTTAGTATTGAAGGAAACAAATTAGTAGACACATTACCATAAGGACACTTTAATTGCATGTATCAATAGGAAGATGGAGGGTCAAATCGTCCGAAAATGTTACCACCTCTTCAGACAGTCGCATGGCAAAGGCAATGGGTTCACCTTTCCTATCATTTCGTCAGACAAACCATGTATTCCGGAAGAAAGTACGTTAAACAGTATTGGTAGCAGACACTTTAATTCACGAACTGAATATTAAAGTAGAGCGTCAAAGCGTTTCAGAGCGTTATCAATTGGAATAAAGTCAAACGTTCTATCGAAGACCTTACCATACAAGAACATAATCCGCTGTAGCGAGTGTCTGGCTTAGTGCCCATCGAAACAAATTAGTAGACATTTTAGCACACGGGAACCTTATTTTTATGTAGGAATAGAGTAATCGAGAGTCAATCATTTCGAGACCGATCACACCTTCATTACTGGACGAACGACTAAGTTAATAGCTTCACCTACCCTGACATTTCGATAGTCAATCGAGGTATGCCCGGAGTCAATCCGATGAACATTACTGGCAATAGACACATTAATTAACAGTATGAATGTTAAAGTAGACTGCCAAAACGTCGGCGAACATTCGTATTAAGTCATTCTTTTTACCGAATACCTTACCTTCCGAGAACCTAGCACGTTATAGCGAGTGTCTCGCTTGTTGATCACAAAACCAATTTAGTAGACAATTCCTGTGGACGGACACCACATTTTTGTGTATAAATATCAATATCGAGTGGCAAGGCGTTCGAGAACGGTACCACCAGCATTGAGTGATGCACACTTGAGTCAATACCTTCATATATACTGTGATTCGGAATGTCAATCCAGTTATTCCAGGAGCAAATCCGCTGAAAAATATAGGCAATACGCACATCAATTCACGGTTTGAATATTATGGTGGCACGACAAATCGTTGTCGAACTTTACCCATTCCTATGCTGTGACACTCATTACCGAGGACCTTACCTTCCGAGAATCTAATCCACTAACCCAAGGCTATTACTTCGTGTTCAGTGAAGCAAGCTAGTGTACATTTTCAAGACGCGCACCTTAATTTCGTATATGAATTAGAAGATCGATAGTCAAACCGCTCGAGAACGTTAGCACCTTCTTTGAGTTTCGGAAAGCTATGTCAGTAGCTTCACCTATCCTGTGATTTCGAAAGTCGAACCAGGTATTCCAGGAGTAAATCCGCCGAAAATAATTGGCAATGGACACCTTCGTTCACGGTGTGAACATTAAAGTAGAGCCTCAATCCTTTTCAGAAAGCAAGCAAATGGTAACAAGTCAAACGTTTTACTGGAGACCTTGCCTTCCGAAAGCATATCCCGCCATACCGAGACAATACCATCATGTTCAGAGGAACAAATTAGTATACACTTTAGTGACCGCTCCAGATATTCATGCATGAGTAGAAAATTCGAGTGTCAAACCGTTCGAGAACATTACCTCCCTCTTCGAGTATCGAACGACTAAGCCAATAGCTTCATCTATCCTGGGATTCCATGAGTCAAGCCATGTATTCCGGGAGTAAATATGCTGAACAGTTTTGGCAATAGACACCTCAATTCGAGGTGTGAATAATAATGTGGAGAGTCAAACCGTGGTAGAACTGTACGTACAGTTATAGAGTCAAACTCTTTATGGAAGGCCTTAACATCAGAAACCCTAAAGCATTATATCGAGAGTATAACTTCGTGTTCAAAGGAAGAAATTTGTATGCATTATAGTGACGGACACCTTAATTTGTTGTATTAATTAGAAGAACGAGGGTCAAGCGGTTAAAGATCGTTACCACTTTCTGTGAGAGAGGAACGGCTAAGTCAATACGATCAACTATCCTGTGATTCGGAGAGTCAAACCAGGTTTTCCTGGAGTAAATTCGTGGGGCATTATTGGCAATAGACACCAGAATTCACGGTCTGAATATTACAGAAGTGCGTCGAACCGATTTAGAACGTTGCCAATTGGTATAAAGTCAAACACTTTGCTGAAGGTCTTAAGTTCCGCGAACCTCACCCGCTTCATCGAGAGTATAGCATCGTTAACATAGAAAGAAATTTGGTGTTCATTTCACTTTCAGGCACGGTATCTTCTGGAATGAAGTGGAAGATATTGGGTCAAAGCGTTCGAGAACGTTACCACATTCTGTGCGAGACGAACGGCTATGTCAATAGCTTCACATATTGTTTGTGGATAGCATCGTGTTCAGAGAAACAGCTTAATTCACACTTTAGTGACGGGCACCTTATTTTCATGTATGAATTAGAAGATCGAGGGTATAACCGTTCGAGAACGATACCACCTTCTTTTGGTGACGCACAAATAAGTCTTACGTCTATAGCTCCACCTATCCTTTGATTCCGAGAATCAGACGATGTACTCTGGGACTAAATGCTCCGTAGAGCATTGGCAATTGACGCTATAATTCAAGGTAAGAATATTAAAGCAGACCATCATACTGTTGCAGAAGGTTACGTCTTGCTACAGAGTCAAACTTTCTGCCAAAGGCAATAGCTTCCTCGAAGCTTAACCCGCTGTATCGAGATTATAACTTAGAGTTGAGAAAAGATGATTAGTGCATATTTTAGTGACGGGCATCTTAACATCGTATGTGAATTTGAAGGTCGAGGGTCAGTCCGATCGAGAACGTTACCAACCTACTTGATATTCAAACGACTAAGTCAATACCATCACCTTTCCCGTTGTTCCGGGGGCAAAGTCAGGTATTCCGGATGTAAACGCGCTGAACAACATTGGCAAAGGACACCTTAATTCGCGATATAAATATGAACGTCGAGAGTCAAACCGTTGAAGATCAATAAATATTCAAATGAAGTCATTCATTTTACGTAATATCTTGCCATCTGAAGACATAACACGCTGTTGTGTCAGTCTTGTCCAATGTTCACGGAAACAAATGAGTAGACATATTTGCAGACGGACACCGCATCATCATGTACAAACATCAAAATACAGGGTCAAACTGTTAGAGATAGGTACCACCTCGTTTGGACTTCGAAACGCAAAGACAATAGCTTCACCGATCCTGTGATTCCGTGAATCAAACCAGCTATTCCAGGAGTAAATCTGTTGTACTGTATTGGCATCAGACATCTTAATTCACGGCATGAATATTAAAGCATTGAATCAAGCCGCGGGGAACATTTCGAATTGCTGTAAAGTAATTCCTTTATCGAAAACCTTACTTTCCTGGATCGTAACCCGCTGCAGAGAGTGTCTTGCTTAGTGCTCACGGGAAGAAATTAGTCGACATTTTAGAAGACGGAAACCTTACTTCCATCTATGAATAGAATAATCGAGAAGCTCGTTCGAGAATGATCCATCCTTCTCTGAGAATCGAACGGCAATGACAATAGCTTCTCCTAGCTTCTGATTCCGTTAGCCGAACCAGGAATTCCGGGTGATAATTCGCTGAACAGCACTGGCAAGGGGCACCTTAATTCATGGTTTGTTTATTAGCGTTAAGCGTCAAACCGGTTGATAACAATACCAATTCGTATAATGTCATTCCATTTTTGAATACCTTACCTTCTGAGAACCAAGCTTGCTGTGGCGAATGTCCGGCTTAATGTTAACGGAAAGAAATTAGGAGCCATTTTCGCGGACGGAGACCACATGCTTGTGTATAAGTGTCATCATCGGGAGTCAATGCGTTCCTGACCGTTACCACCTTCTTTGAGAATCGCACATGTAAGTCCATAGCTGCACATATCCTGTGATTCCGAAAGGTAAATCAGGTACTCACGAATTTATCGCGAATTATTGTGTCTAGAGCCAATACCGTTCTGCGAACTTACTCCCGGAATAGCTGTGTTTGACCCTCGGAATCACATGAGAGGTGGAGCTTGTGACTTAGTTGTGCGACTTTCAGAGATGGTGGTGTCGTTCTGGAAAGATTTCACCCCGTATCTTCTAATTCATACATGAAATTATGATGCCCATCACTAAAATATATACTAATGTCGTTCTCTGACTGCGACGTCATGCTATCGTTGCATCTGGTTAGGCTTCTCGGATTGCAAGGATGTCGGTAGAAAGTTTGTCTTTATACAAATTGTTTACGTTGTACATGCTGCGACTTTGTCCTTAAACATTTATACCGTGAATTATGGTGCATCCTGCCAATACTATTCAGCGGGTTTACTTCCGAAATACCTGGTTTGAGTCTCGTAGTCACAGGCTACGTGGAGGTACTGACTTAGCTGTGCGGCTCTCAAGAAACGTTGTAACGTTCTCGAATGGTTTATCTCCCGATCTGCTTATTCGTACATAAAATTAAGGTGTCCTCTCTGCTACAATGTACACTTGATTCTTTAGGTGGATATTAAGCTAGTCTCTCTATACAGCGTGTTACATTCTCGCAAGGCAAGATTTTCGGCAAAAAGTTTGACTCCATTCCAGGTTGTATCATTCTCCATCAGCTTGAATCCCTACTTTAATATCCATACCATGAAATAAAGTGTCCATTGCCTTTACAGCACAGCGGATTAACACTCGATATAGCTGGCGTGTTTCTCGGAATCACAGGAAAGGGGAAGCTGTTCTCTTAGATGTACGATTCTCAAAGAAGGTGGTAAAGTTCTGGATCGCTCTGCCTCTCGATCTTCTCACTCATATTTAAAAATGAAGTGTGCTTCTGCTATAATGTCTACTAATTTGATACCGTGGGCACTAAGCATGACAATTGCTATAACGTTTTGTGTTCTCGGAAGGTAATGTATTCGGTATGAAGAATGACTTTATGCGAATGGGTAGTGTTCGACGTCGGTATGTCACTCTACTTTCATATTCATACAATGAATTAAGGTGTCTCTTGCCAGTACTGTTCAGACGATAATCTCCTGTAATGCGTGATTGACTCTCGGAATGGCATGGTTGGTGAAGCTATTGACTTAGCTGATCTATTCGCAAGGAAGTTGGTAACGTTCACAGCCGGTTTGAAACTCGATCTTCTTATTCGCAAATGAAATTAAGGGTGCCGTCACTGAAATGTATACTAATTTGCGCATCTGAACACGAATTATTACTCAAGACACAGCGAGATTGCTTCTCGGAAAGAAGGCCTTTGGTAAAAAGTGTGATTCTATTCCAATGGTGACGTTCTACCACATTTTCACTTCGTACTTTGACATTTATACCGAGAAATAGGCTGTCAAGTGCTAATACTGTAATGCGGATTAACACCTGGAGTAACACGTTTGGCTCTAGGAATCACAGGATATGTGAAGGTATTGCCGTAGCCATTCGTCTCCCAAACATGGTGGTAACGATCTCGAACGGCTGGACACTGGATCATCTAATTCATACATGACATATCGGTGCCAGCCACCAAAGTGAATACTAATTAACGTCTATTAAGACGAAGCTATTCTCTCTATACTGCGGGTGAGCTTCACGAACGGTAAGACATTCGGTAAAACGTTCGACCTTGTAGGAATTTGTAACATTCTCATAGGGTTCGGTGCTCTATTTGAATGTTCATCCAGCGAATTAAGGAATCTATTGCGAATATCGTACAGATCATTTATTCCCGGAATATCTCGGCATCACAGAATATGTGAAGCTATATCCTTAGCCGTTCGGCTCTCAAGGAAGGTTTTATTATTCTCGAACGGTTTCATTCACGATCTTCTAATTCGTACTTCAAATTAAGCTGCCCGTCACTAAAATGTATACTAATTTTGCTTCCCTGGCCACGATGTTATACTCTCGATACAGCGGGTTAGCTCCTCGGAAGATATGGGCGCCGGTGTAAAGTTTGACTCTATAGCAATAAGTAAGGTTCTACAACAGTTTGTCACGCTACTTTAATACTCATTCCGTGAAATGGGGTCTGTTACCATTACCGTTCAGCGGATTTGCTCCCGGAATACCTGGTTTGACTCTCGGTATCACAGGATTGGTGAAGCTATTGACTCAGCCCTTCGTCTCTCACAGAAGGAAGCAACGTTCACGAACGGATCGATTATCGTTCTTCTAATGAATACACGAAGTTAAGGTGCCCGTCACTAAATTGTGTACTAACTTGCTTCTCTCAACATTAAGTTATAATCTCGATACAGCGGGTCAGCTTCTGGGATGCTAATGCCTTCGGTGCAAAGTTTGACTGTATAGCGATGGTATAGTTCTACAACAGTATGGCGATCTGCATTAATATTCATACCGTCAATTAAGGTGTATATTGCCAATACTGACCAGCGGATGTTCTCCCGGAATACCTGGTTTGACTCTCGGAATCACAGGATAGGTTTAGCTACTGACTTATCCGTTGGACTCTCATAGAAGGGGGTAACGTTCTCGAATGGTGTGAGCCTCGGTCTCCTAAGCTATAGATGAAATTGCGGTGCCCATCGCTAAAATGCATAATAATGTGTTTCTCTGAACGCGATGCTATACTCTAGATGCAGCGGTCTTGCCTCACGGAACGTAAGACCATCGGTCATGAGGATGTCTTGATACCAATATGTACCGTTCTACAACGGTCCGACACTCTAGTTTAATATTTATACAGTGAATTAAGGTCTTCGTTTTCAATACTGTTCAACGGAATTACATCCGGTATACCTGGTTTGTCTCTGCGCGTCAAAGGATAGTTGAAGCTATTGACTTAGCCGTTTTTCTCCAACCGAAGGTTGCAACGTTCTCGAATGCTTTGAATCACTATATCCTAATTCATATATAAAGTCAAGGTGCCCGTCACTGAAATGAAGACATATTTCTTTCTCTGAACACGAAGCTATACCCTCGAAAGGGCGAGTTTATTTCTCCGAAGGTAAGAGGAGATCGGTAACGTTATTGACTTTATACCAATTGGCAACGTTCTAAATGACTATGGCGCTCCACATAATATTCAAACCATGATCTAACGTGTCAATTACCAATACTCTTCAGTGGATTTGCTCGTGGAATACCTGGTTTGACTCAGGGAATCGCAGGGAACGTGAAACTATTGACATAGCCATTCATTTCTCACAGAAGGTGGCATCGTTCTCGACCAATTTGACCATCGATTTTCTAATTCATGCATGTAGTTAAGGTGCTTGTCACTGAAATCAAGACCGATTCCTTTCATTGAACACAAAGTTATACTCACGAAACAGCGAGTTTGCTTCTCCTGAGGTAAGGCCATCGGTAAAGTGTTTGGCTTTATACAAATTGTCAATGCTCTCAAGCGGATTGACGCTATGCTTTACTATACAAACCGTGAATTAAGATGTGTGCTGGCAATACACTACAGCGGATTTACTCCAGGAATATCTGGTTTGGATCACGTCATCACTAGATAGGTGAAACTATTGATTCATACATTCGAATCTCAAAGTGGGCAGTAACATTCTCAAACGGTACGACGCTGTATTTCAATATTCAAACCGTGAATGAAGGTGTCAATTACCTGTACTGTTCATCGGATTTACTCCCGGAACACTTGGTTTGACTCCCGGAAACGCAGCATGGGTGAGCTACTGACATAGCCTTTCGACTCTCGCAGAAGGTGGCAACCTTCTTGTGCGGCTTGATCCTCGATATTCTAGTTCGTACATGAAGTTAAGGTGCCCGTTACTGAAATGAATATTAATTTATTTATGTGAATACGAACTTATACTGTGGACAAGCCGGTGAGTGTCGCGGAATGTACAGCTTTCGGTCAAACGGTTGACCTTATAACAATCGGTAATGCTCTCAAACGGGTTGAAGCTCTACTGTAATATTCAACCCGTGAATTAAGGTGTCCATTGACAAAAATCGTCAACGGACTTACGCCCAGGATACCGGGATTTACTCACCGAATCTCAGGATCGGTGAAGGTATTGACTTAGCTGTGCGACTAACATGAATGTTGGTAACGTTCTGCAATGCTTTGACTCTCGATCATCTAATTTATACATGAAATTAATATGCCTGTCACCAAAATGTGTACTGATTTATTTCTCTGATCACGAAATTATACTCTCGAAACAGCGGGTTAGGTTCTGGGTGTGTAAGGTATTTGGATAAACGGATAACTTTATACCAATAGGCAACGTTATCAAACGATGTCCTGTTCGACTTTAATATTCAAACCGTGAATTACTGTGTTCGTTGCCATTAGTGCACAACGCATGGAATCCCGGAATATCTGGTTTGACTATTGGTATAACAAGAGAGGCGAAGAGGTTCTCTTAGGTATGCGACTTTCAAAGTAGGTGGTAACGTTCTCGAACAGTTTGACCACAGATCTTCAAATTAATACATGAAATTTATGTGCACGTCTCTAAAATATATACATATGTACTTCTCTGAACACGATGTTATACTTACGATACAACGGGTTAGTTTTTCGGAGGGTAAGGTCTTTGGTAAATCGTTTGACTTTATACCAATTGGCAGCGCTCACAAACAAGTTGACCCTCTACTTTAATATTAAAACCGGGAATTAATGTACCTATTGCCGATATGGTTCAGCGGATATACTCCTGATATACCTGCTTTGACTCTCTGACAGTTTTTCAGAGGGTATCGTCCCAGATAAAACGTTTGACTTTATACGAAATGGTAACTATCTCAAGCAGTTTGACGCTCAGCCTCCATATTCAAACGGTGAATTAAGGTCTCTATTGCCAATACTGTTCGGCGCATTTGCTCCCGGTATACCTGGTTTGGCACTCGGAATCACAGGAAAGGTGAGGCTACTGACATAGCCTTACAAATTCCAAAGACGGTTGTCACGTTCTCAAACGGATATAATCTGTACTTTAATATTTATACCGCGAAGTATGTTGTCTAATGCCAATACACTTTACTCCCGGAATCCATGGTTTGACTCTTGGAATCACCGGAGAGATGATGCTATTAACTTAGCCGTTCGACTCTCAAAGAAGATGGTATCGTTTTTTGACGGTTTGACTTCCGATTTTGCTATTTATACATGAAAATGTGGTGCCCGTCTCCTAACATGTCTTCTAATTTGTTACCGTGAACATTAAGCAAGACACTCGCTAAACCCAGTTATGTTCTCGGAAAGAAATGTATTTGGTAAAAATAGTGACTTAATACGATTTGCTTATTTTCGCGGACGGGTTGAGTCTCTACTTTAATATTCATGCAGCGAAGTAATGTGCCGATTGCTATTACTGTTCAGCGGATGCACTCCAGGAGTACCTGTTAGAGCTCAAGGAATCACACGATGGGTGAAGCTATTGTCATTGCGTTTGGACTCCCAAAGAAGGGGGTACCTTTCTCTAACAGTTTGACTCCCGATTTTGATGTTTAAACATGAAAATGTGGTGTCCGTCTGGTAGCATGTCTACTATTCTGTTTCCGTGAACATTCAGCAGTCATACTCTCGGTACAGCGGGTTTTGATTTCGGGGGGCATGGTCTTCCGTAAAACGGTGCACTTTATACCATTTGCTTGCTTTCTCAAACCGTTGGCTCGGCGTTAATATTCAAACCGTGAATTAAGTGTCCATTTTCAATACTCTGCAACGGATCTACTCACGTTATACATGGTTTTACTCTGGAAATAGTAGCACAGGCGATGCTATTGGCTTGGCCGTTCGACTACAGAAGAAGCTGCTGAAGTTCAGGAATGGTTTGACACTCGATCCTCCCATTCATAGTCGAAATTACACTGCCCGGAATTACAATTGATACTACTTCGCTTCTCTGAACACGAAGTCATTGCTTAGATACAACGTGTCAGGTTCTCGAATGGTAAGGTATTCTGTAAAAGGAATGGCTTTATGCGAGTAATGAACTTTCTGCATCGGCTGGACGCTTTTCGTTAATATTGAAATCGTGAATTAAGGTGCCTGTAGACAAAACTGTTCAGCGCACTTACTGCCGGCGTACCTGGTCTGCACCTCGGTATGGCAGGATAAGTGTAGCTATTTACTTATCCGTTCGACTGTCAAAAACAGCGGAAACGTTCTCGTTCGGTTTGATCCTCGATATTTTAATCCATACATGAAACTAAGGAGCGCTACAGTAAGACGTGTACCAATTTGTTTCTATTTTCACGTAGCTATACTCTCGATGCATCTGGTTAGGTTCATGGAGGGTAAATTCTTCGGTAAAACTTTTGACACTATACCAATACGTAACGATCTAGAAGGGATTGCCTTTCTACCTTAAAATTCAAACTTTGAATTAATCGCAGTGCCTGGTTTGTCTTTCGAAATCACAGGACTGGTGAAACTACTGACTTATACGTTCGACTCACAAAGAAGGCGGTAACGTTCTGCAACCGTTAAACCCTCGATATTCTAATTCATAGATGACATTCGTATGGCCATCAATAGAATGTGTACTAATCAATGTCTCTGAACACGAAGTATTACTCTCATCCAAGGAGGATACTTTCTAGGAAGGTAAGGCCTTCGATAAAGAGTTTGACTCTATTGAAAAGGTAACGATATACAACGGTTTGAATCATTACTGTAAAATTGATACCTTGAAATAGACTGTCTAGTGCCAAAACTCATCAGCGTATTTACTCACGAAACACATGGCTTGACCCTCCATGGCACCGCATAGGTGAAGCTATTGACTTAGCCGTTTGACTGCCAAGTAAGGTCGTATCGCTCTCTAACGATTTGACAGTCGATCATCGTAATCATACCAGAAATCATGGTGAACGCCAATAAAGTGTATACAAGTTGGTATTTCCGGTCACGAAGTTATACTCTCGATTCTTCGGGATAGGTTCACCGAAGGTAAGGCCTTCAGTAAATAGTTTGACTCCTCACCAATAGGTAACGTTCTACAACATTTTGACTCTCTACTTTAATATACATACTGTGAATTGAGGTGTTCATTGCCTGTACTGATCAGCGGACTTATTCCCGGAATACAGGGTCTGACCTTCCGTAGCACAGGATAGGTGTAGCTATTGATTACGGAGTTCGTCTCCCGAAGAGTGTGGTCCCGTTCTCGGACGGGTTGACGCTAGATCATCCTATTCATACATGAAAAATGTTCCGGTCTGTTAAAATCACTACTAGTTTGTTTCCGTTAGCACTAATCAAGGCACTCGCCGCAGCGTGTTTGATCATAGGACGGTCAGGTATTCAGGTAAATAGGATTACTTTATACCAATTCGTAATGTTCGGTCACAGCTTCACTCACTACTGTAATATTCATACTGTGAACTGAGATGTCTATTGCCTCTACCGTGCAGCTTATATAATCCAGGAATACCGGCTATGCAACTCGGAATCACACGTTATGTAAAGCTATTGACTAAGCTGTGCGTATATCATACACGGTGGTAACGGTCCAGAACGGTTCGACTCTCGATCATTTAATTCATGCATGAAATTAAGCTGCCCGTCACTGAAATTTATACTATTTTGCTTCTCCGACCGCGAAGTTAGACTCTCTATGCAGTTCCTCGCAAGGTAAGGTCTTTGGTGGCGCGTTTGACTTTATAGCAATTGGTCACGATCTCAAACGGTTTGACGCTCTTATTTAATATTCAAACCATGAACTATGGTGTCTATTGCCAATACTGTTCAGAGCATTTGCTCCCGGAATATCCGGTTTGGAAATCGTTATCTCGAGATGTGTGAAGCAATTGACTTAGCCGTACGATTCTCAAGGAAGGTTGTAATATGCATGGACGCCTTTACTCTCGCTGTTGATATTTATACACAATTATGTGGTGTCCGTACGCTAACACGTCTACCAATTTGATTCCGTGATCATTAAGCGAGACGCTCTCTACAGCGCGATTGGTTGTCGGAAGGTAAAGTTTTCGGTAAAAAGAATGACTTTATGCGAATTCGTAAAGTTCTGCAACGGTTTGACGCTGTATGTTAATAATCAAACGGTGAAATAGTGAATCTATTGCCAATACAGTTCAGCAGATTTACTCCAGGAATACGGTGTTTGACTCTAGGAACCACAGGATAGGTGCAGCTATTGACTGAGCCCTTTGACACATATACAGGGTGGTAACGTTCTCGAAAGTTTTCACACTCAATCTTCAAATATACAGAGGAATATAGTGTATCCATCACAAAAATGTATACTAATTTGCATCTCTGAACACGAAGAAATACCCCCGATACAGCGGTTTATGTTCTCGGAAGGTAACGCCTTCGGTAAAAGTTTGAATCTATACCAATAAGTATCACTCAACAACAGATTGATCTTCAACTTTAATATTCATACCGTGAATTAAGGAGACTGGTGCCAATACTGTATAGCACATTGACTTTCGGAATACATGATTTGACTATCGGATTCACTGGATAGGTTACGCTATTGACATAGCCGTTGGACAACTCAAAGGTGGGAACGATCTCGAACGGTTTGACACTCGATTTTGTGGTTCATACATAAGATTAAGGTGTCGGGCTGTTGATATATCTACTAATTTGCTTCCTGAAACCGGAAGTTATACAGATTATACAGCGGGATATGTTCTCGGAAGGTAAGGTATGCAAAGAAGTGTACGTCATTACGGCAATTGGCTGCGTTCTCAATCGGTTGGACGCTCTACTCTGCTATACATAGCGTCAATTAAGGTGTCTATCGCCAATCCGGTACAGCGGATTTACTCATGGAACACAAGGCTTGACTATCGGAATCGCAGCCATAGGTGTAGCTATTGACTCCGCAGTTCGATTATCAGAAATGGTGGTAACGATCACCAATGCGTTGAAACTCGATCTTCTAATTCACACATGAAATTAAGGTGACCATCTGCTACAACGTCTACTAATTTGCCTCCCTGAACCAGAAGTTATACTCACGGTACAGCGGGTTCTAGTCTCTGTGGGTATGGTGTACGGAAAAAAGAATGACTCTATACCAAAAGGTATCGTTCTACAACAGATTGGCTGTCTGCATTAATATTTAAGCCGTGCATTAGAGTGTCTATTGCCAATACTGTTCAGCGGACTTACTCTAGGTTTCTCGAGGCCCCTGTTAGATTCACGGCATAGGTGAACCTACTGACATAGCCGTGCGTCTCTCACAGAGGGTGGTAACGTTCTCGAACGCATTGACTCTCAACGTTAATATTCATACACAAACATGTGATTGGTGTTCGTCCGTTAAAATGTCGACAAGTTTGTGTTCGTTCACATTAACCACGACACTCGCTACAGTCGGTTAGGTTCTCGGAATGTATAGTTATCGGTAGAAGGAATGACTTTATGAGCATTGGTAATGTCACGCCAGTTTTACACTCTACACTATTATTCATACCGTGAATTAAGGTGTTAGTTGCCACTAAACTTCAGCGGTCTTACGCCGGATTACCTGATTTGACTATCGGAATCACATGAGAGGCGAAGCATAGACTTAGACGTTCGACTCCCAAAGAGGGTGGTAACTTTCGTGAACGGTTTGACAATCGATCTTTTAATTCATACATGAAATTAGGGTGCCAGTGGCTAATAGGGATAATAATTGGATTCTCCGAACACGACGATTGACCCTCGATACAGCCAGTTATGTTCCCGGATAGTAAGGGCATCGGTAGATAGGTTGAACCTATAAGAATAGGTAACGGTCTACAACGATTTGTCTCTACACATTAGCATTGAAACCGTGGATTAAGATCTCGATTGCCAATGCTATTCAGCGGATTCACTCCCAGAATACCAGGCTTGACTCACGGAAGCAGAGGATAGGTGAATCTACTGACTAAGCTGCGCAACTCTCGAAGAGAGTGGTAACGTTCTGGAACAGATTGCCTGTAGATCCTCTAATCCATACATGAAATTCAGGTGCCCGTCACTAAAATGTAAACTAATATGTTTTTCTGTGCGCAAAGTTATATTCTCGATACGGCCGGATTGGTCCACGGTAGGTAAGGCTTTCTGTAAAATGTTTGACTCCATACCAATAGCTAACGTTCTACAATGGTCTGAGTCTGTTCCTTAATATTGACAACGTGATATAGCGTGTGTAATTCCAATACAGTACTACGGGTTTAGTCGCGGAATACCAGGTTTTTTTCTCGGAATCACAGAAAAGGTCAATGATATTGACTTAGCCGTACGTCTATCATAGAAGGTTGTAACGATCACGAACGGTCTGACGCTCGATCTCCTAACTGATACATGAAGTTAATGCGGTCGTCACTGAAGAGAATGCTAATTTCCTTCCATGAACACGTACTTGTACTCTCGATGAAGCCGCTGAGGTTGGTGGAGGGTAAGGCCTTCGGTAAAACATTTGACTTTAATTCAAATGGTAACGATCTCAAACGGTTTGAATCTCTACGTTAATATTCACGCAGCGAATTAAGGTGTCTACTGCCAAGACTGTTCAACGGATTTACTCCGTTAATTCCTGCATAGTCTCTCCGAATCACATCTATATTTGAAGCTATTGACTCAGCCTTTCGACTCTCAAAGATGGTGGTAATGATCTCGAACAGTTTGACACTCCATGTTCTAATGCATATTTACATATAAGGAGTGCTTCTGCCATAATGACTACTAATTTGTTTCCGTGATGATTGAGCAAAACACACGTTATAGCGGGTTTGGTTATCGGAAGGTAAGGTATTCGGTAAAAAGTATGACATTATATGAATTTTTATTCTTCTTTCACGATTTGACTCTCTACTTTCTTATTTACATCGGGAATTAAGGTGTCCTTTGTCAATTCTGTACAGTGCATTTACTCCAGGAATATCTGGTTCGACTTGCGGTTTCAACTCAATCACAGAATATGTGAAGATATAGACATAGCCGTTCGTCTCTCACAGACGGCGGCAACGTTCATGTGCGGTTTGGCCCTCAATCTTCTCATTCATACATGATGATAAGATTCCCGTCACTGAAATGAATAGTAGTTTCTTTCTCTGAACAGGAACGTGTACTCTCGATACTGCGGGATAGGTTCACGGATGGTAGGACCTTCGGTAAATAGTTTGACTCTATACCAATTGGTAATGTCCTTCAACGGAGTGACCCTCTACTTTAATATTCGGTCCGCGATTTAAGTTGACTATTGCCAATATTGTTCCGCAGATTGACTCCAGGAATACCCGATTTGGCTATTGGAAGCACAGGATAGGTGAATCTATTGACATATCCATACGACTCCCAACGAAATTGGGAATGATCTCGAATGCATTGCCTCTGCTATAATGTATACAAATTTCTTTCCGTGATAACTAAGCATGACACTCGCTACAGCGGGTTAGGATCTAGGAAGGTGATGTGTTCGTTAAAATGAATTTCTCTATAGCAAGCGGTAATGCTCTGCGACCGATTGATCTTCTACATTAGTATTCAGACCGTGAATTAAGGTGTCTATTACCAATACTCTGTAGCGAATTCACTCTCGGAATACCTGATGTGGCTATCAGAATCACAGGATTGGTGAAGCTATTGATTTGGCCGATCGTCTCTCACAGAGGTGGCAACGTTGTCGAGTGGTTTGACCTTCGACCTACAAATTCATAGATGACGTTAAGGTGCCGGTCACTGAAATGAATTCTAATTACGATCTCTGAACACGAAGTTACACTCTCAATGCAGAGGGTGACGTTCGCTGGAGGTAAGGCCTTCGGTAAAACGATTGAGTTTAATCCAATTGGTGACGATCTCAAACGATTTGACGCTATACGTCAATATTCAAACCGGGAATGAAGATGTCTACTGCTAATGCTGCTCAGCGGATTTACCTCCGGAATATCTGTTTACTGTCTCCGAATCGCAGGAAAGGTGAAGTTATTGACCCAGCGGTTCGTCCCCCACAGGAGGTGGCAACGTTCTCGTGCGGATTGACCCTCGGTTGTCTAATTTATACATTAAATGAAGTTGCCCGTCACTGAAATGATTACTATCTTCTTTCTCTTATGACGATTTTATTCTCTCGATACGACGGGTTAGCTTCTCCGAAGGTAGGATTATCAGTGAAATGTTTGACTACATACCAATTGGTAACATTTTACAACGGTTTGTGGTTTCTCTTTAAAATTCAGACATTGAATGATGGTGCCTATTGCTAATACCCTTCAGCGGACTTACTCCACGAATACCTGGCACGACTCTCGGCATAACAGGATAGGTGTATCTGTTGACTGAGGCTTTAGAAAATCAATGAGGGCGGTAACTTTCTCGAACTGTTTATCACTCGATTTTGCAATTCATGCATGATGTTGAGGTGGCCGTAGCAAAAATGTATACTAATTTCTTTCCCTGAGCACGAAGTCATACTCTCGATACAGCGGGTTAGTTTCTCGGATGGTAAGGCTCTCGGTCATGAGGATGTCTTCATAACAATATGTAACGTTCTACAACGGTTCGACATTGTACTTTAATATTCGCACAGTGAACTAAGGTATCCTTTGCCAATACTGATAAGCGTATTTACTCCATGGAAACCAGGTTGTAATTTCGGAATCTAAGTTCAGGTTATGATGTTGACATAGCTGTGCGACTAGCAAAGAAGTTGGAACCGTTCCCGAACGGTTAGACTCTCCATTTTGCTATTCCTACTTGTATATCAGGTGTCCGTCTGGTGAAATGTCTACCAATTTAACTTCGTGACCACTGACCAAAACACTCCCTATAGCGGGTTACGTTCTCGGACGGTAAAGCCTTCGTTAAATATTTTGACTGTACCATTGGTTAACGACAAGCAATGGATTGA
>NIJG01002097.1:3769-22826 GCA_002201625.1 Euglossa dilemma
ACTCTCGGAATAGCAGGATAGGTGAAGCTATAGACTTAGCGGTTCGAGTCTCGAAATATGTTTTGAAGCTCTCGTAGAGTTTTACTCTCGACGTTGCTATTCATAAATTAAATTAAGGTGTCGTCTGCTATAATGTTCACTATGGTGTTTCGCAAAACTTTGAGATATACACTAGCTACAGTGGGTTGGGTTCGCGGAAAGTAGAGGTTTCCGGTAAAAAGTGTGACACTACACAGAGAGGTGTCGATCTCGGAGTGTTGGACTCCCGTCATTAATATTCTTACCGTGAGCTAATGTGTCCACTTGTAATACCATGCAGTCGTTTGTCTAACAGAAGTCCAGGTTTTCCTCTCGGATTAACAATATAGGTGAAGGTAATATAAGTAATATAGGTGAATTCACTTAGGTGTAAGGTTCTGGAAAGTAGTATGAGCGGTCTCCAACGGTTTGACATTCGATTTCTCCATTCGCGTAGGGCTCTCTATTATGCACAGTGTGCAGTGGATTGGTTCCCGGAATTCGCAGTCTGACTGTCGCAATGGCCGGCCAGTTTTTCGATAGGTATAGGAGAAAAGGTGAAAAGGTTGACTTTATACGAAGTGGTATCGTGCTCCACCTGTCTCACTCAACTTTATCCTTAATACCGAGAATCAAGGTGCCTATTACCTGTTTGGAACAGTGGGTTGACTGCTGGAATTGCTAGTTTATCTCTCGGAATATCAGGAAAGGTGAACCTATTGACATAGGCCTCCCAAAGTAAATGGTTACGCTAACGAAACGTCTGACTCTCGACATTGCTATCCATGGATGTAGTTATGGTTTCCATTGGCTAAAATGTCCACTTATATGTTTCACGGTACGATAAGTTGGACTGTTTCTACAGCTGGTCAGGTTCTCGGANAGGTTACACTCTCGCTACAGCTGGATAGGCTCTTGGGAGGGAGAGGTCTTCTGTAAAGTGTTTGACCCTAGACCATGTGGAAACGTTCTCGAATGCTATGACGCTCATCCTTATAATACATACAGCGAATTAAGGTATCTATTGCCTGTTTGGAACAGTGGGCTGACTGCTGGAATTGCTGGTTTATCTCTCGGAATATCAGGAAAGGTGAACCTATTGACATAGGCCTCCCAAAGTAAATGGTTACGTTATCGAAACGTCTGACTCTCGACATTGCTATCCATGGATGTAGTTAAGGTTTCCATTGGCTAAAATGTCCACTTATATGTTTCACGGTACGATAAGTTGGACTGTTTCTACAGCTGGTCAGGTTCTCGGAAGGTAAGAGCTTCTGTGAAATTTTCACAATTTAGACAGTGGAAACGTCCTCCAACGGTTTGACTGTTGACTTTACTAATCATGACGTGAATAAGCTGCCTACTGGTAATACAGTACTGTGGATTGACTCCCGGATGTCCTAGTCTGACTCTCGGGATACGAGCATAGGTGATGGTATTGTCTTAGCCGTTCGATTCTCAAAATATGTGGTTATGTTCTAGGTGGGTTTTACTCTCGATTTTGATAATCGTACATGAAATTAAGGTGTCCGCTTGCTCTAGTGTCCACTAATTTGACTCCCGAAATACGAAGGTAAACTCTCGATACAGCGGATTAGTCTTTCGGAGGGTAATGTCTTCGGTAAAAAGTTTGACTTCGTAGCATGAGATAACGCTCTAGAAGGGTTTCACTTTCTTCATTAATATTCCTCCTGTGAATTAATGTGTCTTTTGGCAATACTGGACTGTGGACTGACGCCCGTATGTCCTGGTTTAACACTCGGTGTTATAGGATAGGAGAAGGTTTTCAATTAGCGGTGAGGGTCACGAAATTAGTGATAACGGTTTCCAACAGTTTGACACTGCACCTTGCTATTCATACTTTAAATGGATCTCTCCATAACGTAGAGTGTGCAATGGTTTGGTCCTGGGATTTCGCAGTCCCACTCACGCAATAGCCGGTCAGATTTTCGAAGGATCTAAGCCTTCATTGAGAAGTTTGACTCCATACCATGTGGTAACGCTCTCGAAGTTTCTGACCCTCGACTATAGTATTCATACCTTAAACTAAGGAGCCTATTTTCAATACTGTGCTGTTGTTTCACTCCCGGAAATCCTGGTATGACTCTCGGAATATCCGGATAGTGGAAAGGACCGCGTGACGCCGATGCCAGGACCAGGGTAACTATCAACCCAGAGCTACTTTGATTCAAAGAAGAGGACAACGATCGGTAAGTCGCATGTGCACGATTACTCTGGCTATCCATCATGTTGTAGAACGAATGGTCCAAGACGAAACGGGTGACTGTTTGGTTGGGTTGCATTTTATTATTATCGTAATTTGCATAGTGTCTACGAATGCTAATGTACCAGTGTACAATATATATCTGTGATTTATTCGATAGCTCAGACTAGGTCTTTCTTGTTCATCGCGCATTAGAATCTGGGTTGAAAATATTTCGAAACCTATTATTGTCACCATGCTTGCTACTTTGTTTCATTACAACTCGGGAGAGCATTTCATTTGTGCACATTTGTGCAATATTGCTATGCATACTCTGCACGTTGTATTCCCTGGTTCACTGAAGTTCCTCAAAATTCGATATATCACGATGAGGAATTGAAACTTAATCGCCTTCTGATATGACATTAAAAAAAAACAAAATCACGAGAAACATAATGCTATTGTTAGGAGACGTGAAGCACCATAAGGCAGCTCGCGTGTCGTATTGAAAAATTTACATCTTATTTCATGTGACAATAATAAGAAGCAATTCGGCTGCTTTTACCACTAATTTTGCGACACTTACAGCGCCATAGGAGGAAGCTCGCTTGTCGTATTGAAAAAGTTATATATTATTTCATAACAGAAGTGTAATAGAATTTGTGATCGTTTCATTTATATCTGCTATATTCTGTAATTTATATTGAAATTTATTTTCTCATTTATATTGTATTATATATTCCACATTGTACCATACATAGTAACATGATACATTGTATCATGTTTTGTGTTATATTTTTCTGATGTTTCGGGCACGGGTCTCGTTTGTGTAGCAACCTCCACGTGGTGAGACCTGGTAATTGGCATCGTTTGTCAAAGAAATACTTCAATATTCGTCCGAATAAATCTAATATGGTAAATTTTGGGTTAATGTAATAATTTCATCTGTGACAAAGGATGCCAAGCTAAGAGCTACGCAGTACTCGCAGTCCAGTCTAGACTTCAATGGATTACCTTCTGGTACCATGAAAGCTAAGCTTGAATTCCGAATACCATGTTATTCACCCCCCCCCCCCCCGCTCCTCATGGGGCAATCTGAGTAATCGCCGTTGATATCCTTGGTCAACGTGGGACATCGGGGGACATGGTCGGATGCGTGTATATATTTAATTTGTTTCAGGTTAGGCCCGTCGATTGTATTTCTTGTATTTAATATCCCCCCCGCCCTTCTAATATTCCGTGCTTCATTTGGAACGAAGGTTTCCGCGTTCTTTTGATTTCCTTTCTTTTCGCTCCCATTTCGCTCATTTCGCGGCCGTAAATTGTCGCTAAGTAATCTCGTGTTTCGTAAGTCGCACTTCGTTCGTATATCGGTCCGAACTGAACCGCGTATCGCTTCTGACGCGCATTGTCCTCAAAGCTGCGTTGTCGTTCTGATGTTATTGTTGTCATGCTGTCGATTATCCAGCGGACCGGTTCCTGGGAGGTGTCCTCCGTCAGTACGTAATAACTTTGGTTTTCTACCCTTTGCCCCAGAAGTGCTTGTACTTCCTGAGAACGGTTTCTGGAAGGGGTCCCTCCGTCAGGCGTCATAGGTTGATAACCGACTTTCTACCCACTGACGCAGAGTTTACTTTGTAGGATCGGTTCCAAAGATCTTCGTCTGTATGTCGTTGTAGAATTGTCGTTCATTTCAACAATGCTGTAATGATGCGTGTAAGTCGCGTTAACGTACGTCGATATACAGAAGGGGCTGAATCGGTACGAAGTGGGCGCTGGGGCACGAGATTGCCTAGTGCTCGCGTGTTCGTCGCGTCGCGAATTTTTCACAATTGCTCGCGGTTTATGGTATACATAATGGCTATGTGTAATGTTGCGGCAGTAGAATTCTAAAAATATTATATCGACTCGAATAATCCTTTGTTAGACACGATTATTTTACTAACGTATCACTCGCTTCATTTCTCTCCCTTCTATCCAAATGAAACATACTTTTGTTTGTTCTAGGATAATGTCAGGGGTTCCCCTTTATAGTTTAATTACTTACTTTGTATTATATTTTGTAATTTCTTTTGTAATTTCTTTTGTAATTTATTTTGTGACATGTTTTCTATTTCAGCATGTTTTCTATTTCAGCACATTTTCTATTTCAGCATGTTTTCTGTTTCAGCATGTATTCTATTTCAACACGTATTATTTTAGCATATATTGTATTTTTCAATTTCAAAATTCATTGCGTTCTATTCGATATCTCATATGCTCCATTCGAGTTCGATTGATGGTCTTATGCATTGTTTTATGTGAATTTCTGATCTGTCATGTCTCATGGTTTTCTATTCAGAGTCTCCACAAGTGTGCTTTAATTTATTAAAAGAAGGTATTAGTGGAGTGAGAATAGAGTTTTCGATTGTGTGGGAGATTTGTCGAATGACCTTTTGGTTGAGAAGTAAGCAGCTGTCATAAAAGTTGCTTTCCGTTATTACTTGGCCATGGTTTATAGATGCATATCCATTCTTTGCTTCGATGGGTCCGTCAAACATGTCATCTGTCGAGTTTGATGGTTGTAAAATTTCTATCCTTATATTTTGTTATATGACGAGATAAATTTAAACTTCAGTGTTACCGTCGCAACAATATAACTTTGTGCCACGTTATGTAAGATTTATTTTCTATGATATTTTGTACCGTTTTGTATCATATTTTACACTATATTTTGTCAGGTATTCACCTCCATGTGGTGAGATCTGGTAACTGGCATCGTTTGTCAAAGGTGCATTTAAATATTTTTCTGACCCAGTCTTTTGCATTCCATTCTAGTTTCTAAAAGGCTACCTTCTACTATCTTGAAGACTAGACTGTAATTGCGAGCACCACTTTATTGATGCCGCACGAGGCATCACGGGACATCTTTGGACATCTTTCATTTTTTCATTATCAATTGTTCTACATTTTCATGCCCAAAACATGTAAACACATATTCCGCGAACAAAATTTTGTCCTGTTCTTTGTTTGAACTGTCTAGTTACCTACATCTTATGCCAATGAAAATGTAAAATATTGATGGAGGAATGAGTATAGAGTTATACGCCTAATTTAAAGCTTAATTTAATTTTAGGTAGGCCAATGTGTATCTTTTACTTGCAGGTTTAGCTTTCCAGGTCAATTTATCTTTTCAGTTCTTTTTGCTGTTCCTTTGCAAAGCGGTCGACCGATTTACAAAGGAGCATCGGGAGGGAAATTTTTTCGAACTTTATTAAATTTTTACGCAAATGGACAGTGGATGGGACGTGGATAGAGTTGGTCTCCATTTGCAGCACGTCCACATGGTGAGACCTGGGCAATCGTCATTATTTGACATACCATTTCTAATCGCATCGCTATAGTTACATCACATGTAACCAATAGCTATGATACAATTACGAATGATATAACAAGTTATCCGAGCTAATTGGCTGCGATATTAACGTTACAAATTTTCGTCCGTTAAATTAGGGATAATAGATCGATAAGCGATCTTCTTGTAATTTACGTTATTCACACATTAGACATCATTCGCATAGGCATATCGATGAAAATAGCGTTCATCGAAGTCCACACCTCGTTTCTAACAAAAATTGCGCTTACAAAGGATAGCAAAGCTATTTGACATATTATCCAAATGACAGCTTCCTCTGTCACACTTCCAATGCGTGATACATTGTAAATTACATCGCGTACGAAGCGTTTTTTCAAACATTTATCTTTTTCGTAATTCGCTGATTTGTATTCGACGCCGAGTTAATTACCTTTTTAGTACGCCATGCGAGTGAAGCAAATTTTACAATCGTATGATCGTTTCCAACTTTAGATTTATCGCGTGATTCCGCGAACTGGTTCACGGCTGGAATAAGGGTCGCAAGATAAGGGTGCACCCAGTGGAGAGAGCCACCCCTCGATGGCGACGAAATGGTGACGGCGAGTGATTAGAAAAAATGGAGGCGTCGGTGTTGTTACCGGTGTTATTGTCGTTTTGCAAATTTCCGTTTATACGACGGTACGCCTCGAAATGGAAGGGAAACTCCTCGGGGAAAGATTGTGTTCCGTGAAGGAACGATGGCTGTTTGCAATCTGGAACTAGATTGGAGTGCAATAAATATTAATTGCAATTAAAATTTTAAATGCAATTAAATGGCGTACTTGGATGAATTCATTGCGCACCTACCGAACCAACTCCCTCGCTGAATGAAGTCCCGATCTGAAAGTCTCAATGCTAGGTAATCGACAGATCTGTACACAGCGGGATGTGTTCCCAGCTGCTTTCAATAACGTGCAAATTTTATTTCGTCGGCTGCGCTAACTCGATCAGTCTCATAATTACGTGGCCGTGATATCATTCAGCTATCCATACAATGCTCCTTTTCAGTTCGCCAATTTCGTCCTTCTAGAGAAAAGTAGAATTCAGGCACACTCGCCATGAGTTCCGATCAACAATACCGAGAAACGACTTCAAAAAACGCCAAGGATGAATGTAGAAATTGTGCCAAGCGATAAAATATAATCCCTCGACTATTCGACACCAAAATTTAACGCTAGGTCTACAGTCTTCAATCCACACCCAAACACGACTGACGCTAATAATTCCAAGCGAAGTAACACGATGAAAAGAAGGAATCCAACAACATTTTCACTCTCCCACGAGTCGAAATTAATTTTCGAACGATGGATTTGGCGGTTGCAGTACGAAATGCAAGATCATTGAAGCCATCGTCGAGGTTCTCAACGTCCCTTCGCGAATCTTTTCGTCGAGTGGATCCCGTCACGAGGCGGGGCACGTCGCGACGCCGATTTCCGGCGGAACGGACGAGGAGAAGGCGGCGTCGAGGGCGTAATGCGCGTTTGAATTTCAAAGGTGAACCGTGTTGCACGCAGACATGCGTGATCCATGGCGGAATCAAGGAAACGTCGCGAACGATATCAGACGCGATGCGGATGGTATTATCACAGATATTGTGCACCGGGCAACGTGTAATGCACCATGCGACACGAGAAACCTGTCAACTCAAGAAAGGAAGGTCGAATTTGTGACGTGTGTCACCCTTTCCTCCCCTTCCTTTGAAATTTCATATGCTGCGCCTATTCCGAATAGCGAGTGCTTCTGTGATCATCGTGAAACCGTTTTGTTCCACCAATCTGCAGTTCCTGATGTTTATCGGTTATTTATTCGTGTATGAATGGCTGTGCAATTAGTATACTGGACGAGAAGATGGTTATCCTCGTCTTCATTTTCATATTTTTCTCCAAAATTTAATTTCATTCGTAATCCGTATCGTTTTCATCTTTCTATTTTATTGTATATAGCAATCGGTGATGGAAGCGTCTATTAATCTTGAAGGACCTTCGTGAATTCACTCTAAAATGCACTGTCCACCTATGCACGTCCACTTAATAATATAGAATGCCCTTTCTGCAGCAGGGCAAGACCCATCGGAATAATTTTTCGAATCGAACAATAGTTTAGGTAATAATTCAGCTCGAAGCTTCGATTCGGACACCCTGTATGTGCGATGAAAATAAATTACTTTATTGGCTATCATAAGAGGTAATGGTAATGCGGCACTGGGACGAAAATTGCGAAAAGACGATTCTCTGGTTTTATATGTGTGATGAAAAAAGATTTAATTAATAGAAAGGGAGGAATGGAATTGAATTCTTCACTGACCATAAAAATAAATTATTTCGCGATTCGTTACAGACGCAAAGGTGGAGTACGGCCGTGTAATAAAAGCGATAGAAGTACGGCTATTTGATCGTATATATTATCGATAAAATTTTGATAAAATGTATTGCCAAATGTATCACGCGATATGAAATGTGAAACGGCACAACACGGGCTACTGTTGTAATAATTAAAACCGTTCAATGAATACCCTTCGTAGACTCGTTACGAAATTGCCTTTCCATATTCGCTCGGAGCGTGTGCAAAATTTTCAAGCGGTATGAATAATGATCGGAAATCCTCCGACAAGAAGATGAATATCGGCACGTGTAATAATTACACCTCTCTCCGTGTATTATCTTGCGATATTAGCTCGAACCCGAGCAAAAGCCGAAACACGCGCACACGCGCACTTACGTACACGCCAGCATTATCCCCGGGAGATTAAATTAAACCAATTTCTGTTGGCGGAGATAGAAACTCAGGCGATACAGATTCTATCGATAAAATCCTTTATGTAATCACCGGCAGATCGGATATTTGTCATATTAATAGGCGTGTGTCGCGATCCCGTTAAATCCCACGCTTGGCCCTGCGTCTAGCCGAATTCTCTGCCGAAACATCCCGGGAAAAAAATTACACGGAACCGGAGGTACGTGATCGTCAGAAACTTCGTTGGATAAATTATTCGAACGAATTTCTACGTTCTTTTACGAAACGCAGATTCTTTTTAAACTCAACAATGTTTTAAATTACTGTGGTACATTGATACTTGAGTGGCTGATAAAGTAGGTGTCGTGACTGCCTTGTAACTCGTGTGATTCCGTCCGTTTTCGTGTGGTGTTGCATGTTTTATAACTCGTGGTGTGGGCGTCGCTCGTGGATGTGGCGTGTGCATGGTGGCTGTCTCCTCTTCCATTGGTGAAGTGATTAATGGAAGGTGTGTCTTGTTTTCGGTGGGTCTCGATGGAGAGGGAAGTTTAGACAATTTGAAAGTTTATGGTTTATGAGCGATTAGGTAAAGAATTTCAAGGACGCCGAGTCTCGGAGATGATGGTTATAAAAATATAAGCAGTCGTCTCAGACTCGAAGGCTTGTTGTTTTAAGGGTGCGTATTGATGGAGTGAAAGGTTCGGGAGGCCTCGGGCTATTTGTCTCTTTGTTCGCGTTGGAGTTTGTTGGAAAATGTGGAATATTGATTCGGGTATTTCAGGCGTCCTTGAGCAATGAGACCTTAGCCATAAGGAACTAAACTAAAGTCCCCTAGTCGCGGCCCTTCGGCCTTCGAGGATGAAGGGATTTGGTAAATTGGTTGATTGTCGCGTCTGCGGTCGAGGACTAGGAGTTTAGGAGTCCGCGAGTCAGGGAGACTGGGTTGTAAGGGAATGAACCTTAGTTTCCTTGACTCGGGCATCCGGTCTTTGGGAATGAATGGAGAGAGTGAACAGTACGAGCGCGTAACCCACAAAATTTTGCGATATGTCCCGAACTAGCCTTTCCGTAAAAACAATTTATCTCGCAACGTCGGGTAACCTTTTCCGCGGCAGAAATGCGAATCCCTTATTCGCACGCTGCAGTGACTTTTCGCGGCGACGGCTGAAGTTTCTGTAAAGTTTTCCAGACTGCTTCCTCTTCAGTCTTCATTTTCTCGCAATTAGTTCGGTCTCGCGTTACCAGGCGTTCAGCCGGGGAAATTACCTTTGAAATAAGAGCAGGTGCGAATGCACAAATGAGTTTTCCTCGGGAGAAAGAGTGATGATGAAAAATGGACGTGATGGAAGATACCGCGTGTCAGGCCTTGCAACTGTGCCGTTGCCATGGGACCGCGTTTGTTGCACCGGCGGCAGAGCACGGTTAATAACAATGGTCGACCATAGTCGAATAACAAAGTTCACGTGTTACGGATATTCTCATGCTAAACAGTCGAAACACGAACGTGTGTTTGTCAATCGAAGCGTAAACTGACTTCCTGTCGCACGATTATCTCTATCTCCGTCTCTTATTACCCATAAAACGTCCCATTACACATTCGACCAGCAGACGTGAAAACTGTGTACCGTTAATAATCCGTGTCTGAATCCCGGAGTCGCCGGTAATAATACATGCTATGTCGATACAAATGTATCACGCTTCTTATCGACAACTTTGACTATAATTTTCCGAGGATACAGAATTGTTTGCCACGAAATTGTATTCGGCGGTCTTACATCGGCGTGGATACGATGAAAATGAATAATTTGTTCGTGTAAGTTTGTAGAAATTCATGGTTCGCGATAAATCGGGGGATGAACTTATATTTTTAAAGAAATTGTCCTCGACCGTGTCTCAATCATTTGTATATTCATTGCATTGTACACTACGATCACAAATGTTTCGACTTCGCACGGAATTTTTGTAATAAAAAGACTGATAAAGACAATTACTTAATTACTCGGTTGCTGTTTTAGACCCTTAACAGTCGATTTTTAATAAACGGCCCTTGGATTTACATTTTATCCCGTGCCACTTTCCGTCTCATGTCGCATTCCCTCAAGGACTCCATCCTTGTATGGTATTCTTCAAATATTCTTCAGGAGAAATCTTCGTAATCTTCATCGAGCTAATCCTTGACCGCGAGGATATTACAATGATAGCAAAAGAAAGACGTTAGACGTATCCTACATCGCGCCTCGTAATTTGCAGAAAAGAAACCAGGCAGCTCAATAACTGTTCTAAAAATCCTCAAATCCTTTTCGCCGCTCTCTTCATCCAGCGGAACGGCCGCCAGGAGATCCACCGGTGGGAGACCCGCGAGTGTAAGGACCCTCAATACCAGCCCCATTTGAGACACGACCCATCTCATCGACAGATTCCGGAACCACTACCGATAAGGNTATATTCATTGTATTGTACACTACGATCAAAAATGTTTCGACATCGCACGAAATTTTTGTAATAAAAAGATTGATAAAGACAATTACTTAATTACTCGTTTGCTGTTTTAGATTCTTAACAGTCGACTTTTAATAAACGACCCTTGGATTTACATTTTATCACGTGCCACTTTCCGTCTCATGTCGCATTCCCTCAGGACTCCATCCTTGTATGGTATTCTTCAAATATTTTTCAGGAGAAATCTTCGTAATCTTCATCGTGCTAATCCTTGACCGCGAGGATATTACAATGATAGCGAAAGAAGTTAGACGTATCCTACATCGCGCCTCGTAATTTGCAGAAAAGAAACCTGGCATCTCAATAAGTGTTCTAAAAATCCTCAAATCCTTTTCGCCGCTCACTTCATCCAGCGGAACGGCCGCCAGGAGATCCAGCGGTGGGAGACCCGCGAGTGTAAGGACCCTCAATACCAGCCCCATTTGAGACACGACCCATCTCATCGACAGATTCCGGAACCACTACCGATAAGGTAAGGCCCAATATAAATAACTGTCCCACAGGCACAGGCAACAGTTTTGAGACCTACCAGCTATAAGCAACGTAAAATCACTGTATTCGGTTGTACCATTGTAAGAATATATAAAGTGTTATAAGTATAACTCCACATCTTCTTCATTTTTTTTTATTTTCAAGTAACACTTTACATATCACGTCGTGGCAGCCTCGTGAGAGAGAGTGCGGTATCCTCTCGCTATCCTGACTGCCAGTCCCTGCCAAACTCTTGCAAGTCTGGCGCAGCTCTTCTTCCTGGCCTTCAGATCCGCCCACAGTGGTGGTCAGTACAGAGCTATGGAGCGGATCACCTCAGCGTATAAGCGCCGCACCCCCGCCACCGGTCCCCCGATGTTCAACAGTACCGCGCAGCCACCCCAACCTAATATATGAAATTATATTCGAAAAAATTTTTAATTGAATTAATTTCAGCTAAATTCAAAAAATTATTAAAAGTAAAAATTTATTCTTATTTAAATATTTTTAATATTAATAGTTAAATAAAATTTTCATTAAATTATTTTTATATTTTAGACGGAAAACTATCTTTATATTGAAAATAAAATATTTTTTTTTGAGATTTTTTATAAAATTTACTTTGTATGAATTATCTCACGGTAAACGGAAAATTCCTTAAATCCGAACGACCTAACGTCGTCGTTATTTTCGATAAATGTATCGAATGTTTACATTAAGCGGTATAAGCATAATTTTACATCGTAATACAATTGAACGTGTGTAAAGTAAGGGAGAGTTTAGAGCAACGGAAACTTACCGGTGAGAAATCATTGCGATCATTTTCCATCGTATTTGTCAATTCTGCGACAAGTCACCACATCAGGCAACGGTGTTGTAGTTACGTTCAAAGAAAGAAAGGAAGCTTAACCGTTTGAATGCAATGGAGCCATCATTTTATGCTTCTTCTGTTTCGCTCGAATGGTGACAGCGCTCTGGGCTGCAAATCCGACTACCGGCACAGAAATAAGATAACAGACAATTCTTAAAAGAATGAATATGAATTTACATCTAACATTTGGATCAAATACCGCAATAGCGCTGCTCGGCATTTTTAATCAAAAGGCAATCGCTGCCCCACCGCTTGGCATTTTTGAATAGGGAATAAGACAAGCCAAAAAACGCTCCATGGCACGTTTGGACGGGGAAACGTCAAAAACGCGTGGCACTCGAACGTTTAACGTGGAATAACGACCACGTAACCACGTTTTCAACGAACTGACTTTCACATTTTCCACGGACTCTCCGAGGCTGACTGCCGCAGCCCAACGCATAATGGGTTACGCCTTCTCCACTACCTCGTCGAACAAACTGCGCAAGTTCAGCCCCGCCACTTTTGTAAGGCGCGTAGCATGCTTGTCGTCACATTGTCACTGGGATCGTAACTGCTGGAAGGATGGTAGTCCTTCGCCCCCTGCAGTCGGCAGGCTGGCCAGATCTCGGGAGTAGGGCGAGGATCAGCTGCCAAGACGGTTGTTATTAGAGGAGGACGATGTGGCTGCGCAGCGGCCATTTTTGAGATGCGAGCATCGTGTTATTATAGCTCACAAAATTCCTAAAAAAGACTGACAATCCAGACATACCCATCGACAGAAATTTGAACCCAAAGAAATCGACAAGTTAAACGACAACATTGCTGTTTAGCGCCATATAGTATGCAATCCTATAGAAAATAACTATAACGCAACAGACAAATATATCACACCTCGCATTGTACAACTTCGCGCCCGAAAAAGCCATATAATTACGCGATTGTAGGGACTTACGAGAATTGAATGATACCTTCTGACGGAACAAGATTTCCAGGATATCATTACCGCTACAATCCCCAAAATTCTATCCCACGATTAATAATATATTTCGAACGAAAGAGGCAATCACTATAGGAACTTTAAAAATTCCTATGACGAATACACACCTCTGTACCTTTATAACCCTAAAGTACGATTCGGCATTCATATGCGCGACGGACAAGATGTCTTCGTCACAGAAACCGTGGACAAACTAAACGTTCTCGCTAATCACTACTATCGCTCCGTAGAAAACGAGGTAGGGACTTCTGATGAAACAACAACGTGCACGGTTTTACGTATTAGACTCATCTGCCTTCTTCATTTTGTTTCTTGCATTTATAATGTGATATTTGATGTGGTAGGGGATGTGTTGGACTTTGAAGGTCACGTAGATTGGTCGTGAGTGCTTCATGTGGATTAGCGCTGCTTATCGATGGCGTTACATCATCCCAAATATCGCTCTCAAAAACCCTCTAGTAGTCTGTCTTCGTTTGTAACCTTTTTGTACGTTTCTGTTATTTCTGTATATATTTGTCTTTCAATTTGCCGCATTTAACATTTGTTTCAAAAAAGAAAAAAAAAAAGAAGGACGCGAATGGCCACTGTGGGGGTTTTAGCATGCAGTAATTCTCACCAAGGACTATTTTTACTAAATCGTCTTATTTTAATGTAATACCGCAATAGAGTTTAGAGAATTAAAATAGGGACTGTCCGAACTATGAAAAACGCGTAATTATCGAGATATCAGTGAGAATATATTAACGATACTATCTAACTGCCGTACAAAATGAGGCGTGTCATATTTGATTTCGTAATAACCTATCTGTATGGGACTATTTTAACCATTTGCCTTTAAGAAGACGAAAGAGAAGAATACTTTATGATCTTGCGAAAAATCCGCTTACCTTAGGGGACCGTAATATTATAAAGTCATTCGTTTGAATTGGAAAATTGTATATAGGCTACTTAGAAAGTAAATTTAGTACACACGTGCATCCCTTGGTCGGAGAATATACCCACGACCGTTTACACTCACGAAAACATTTCGTTGTGATTTTGTGTCGCTACATTCCCCACTCTTACTATACTCGTCTCCCCACTCCCGCGAAACCTTCATGAAACCTAGTCATGAAACTGATATTTCGATACTTTAGACAAATATCCGAATCTTTGCTATACTTGCTTTACACCTAACGTTCTATCGTAGGATTTTATGTATTAGTAACTAAAATGTATACTGGATACATCCAAGATTATTTTATTCTATTTCATCTTTTTTAAATACAAGTCTCGTACACGTAAATTGCCCGTAGCTTCTATGATCAAGATAGTATGCTTCCGCGGTGTAAAATGTTGGTGGAGAAAAATGTTCACGCATTCTGCTTCGTCACTGTCCCACGCAGCTATGCGACGAGTAGATAAAGTAGCCACCGCGTCTCCGAAGACTCGGTTACCGTGATTATTTGTGCCTTGCCCTAAATAGCAAGCCTGGAAATACGGCTCGGCGTATACATTAATATTTATACATAATATTATACATAAACATTCGCTACAACGCACCGGTCCGGACAAAAGACAGTATCGTGCCAATTATCGCAGAATGCAACGCAATTTCCTCAAGGAGCAAATTGTGATTAACCGAGGACGGTCTACCGACGATGTGCGAATCGTTTACGACGCCATCCGATTAAAAGCGATTCGTACCCCGTGGTACTGTGGGGCTGTTAATGTAATTCGCGATACAGCGGTCCGTTTGCCATTGATTTTGTCTTCCCTTCTTTTATCGATTATCGCTCCTTGTTTATTATCTCCTTGTCACGAGCTTCGCTTTTTCTATATATCCCGTCGGATTAAATTTACGATTCATGGCAATGCTGCAGTCGTTCCCCGCAATCAAACAACAACAAACAGCGACCTCGAATTCGGTTTCAGCTAATATTACAAGCGCGTGTGAAAGGATAAGGCGGACTGAGTGCAGGAAGTTCAATGGCAATATCGAGTGCATGTTTATGATGGAATATTGAGGGTACGTGACAAAATGCATGACCGAAGAGAGTATGGATATAAAATAAGCGCATTAGGATACGAGCGGATCAGTAATTGAATGGTTGCGAGCAAATCATTATAACGTTGCTGTGTTTCGTCTGTTTTACCAAAAAGGAAAAACCATCTATGCGTACAGACAACTGTACTCAGAAATACTACACTCTGGAAGATTTTAAAATGTCAAATTGAAATTATGGATAAAAAGTTTAACAGTCATATCGTAAATAATTTAGTAAACGTATGTTTACACAGTATGAAATGTATAATTGTTGCAAATGAATCTTCATGCTTATACTAGTGTGCCACGAAATGCTGCCAAGACTGCCTACGGCCGGACTGACACACTCGCGCGGCACAGTGTCCTGGCCTCAAAGGGTTTTTAAAAGCTTCGTTTCGAACAAAATTTCTTCTCTGTTAGATAAAGAATTGATTTTTTATAAATCAAATATAGTAATAAATTAGATTTAAAGAATTATTTAGGTAAATTTTTAGGAAAATAAACTCGTGAATAAAAAAAAAAAAAAAAAACAAGCAGGGATGAAATACTTACCAAAAGGAGAGGAATCCAGTGGACGGCATGATGCTGCTGATTAACGCATTGTTACCACCGTAGAATCTCCAAGAGGCTGTACACTCAAATATTTAATTAGAAAAAGTAAAGTTAATTAATAAAAAAATGAAAAATATGTTTCAAAGTACATGAGTTACATTTGAAAATGTGGACGATCTTTTCAACAAGGAAAGTCATAAACGTAACGTAATAATGCTACTGAAAGGATGGAAAGAAGTTGTAAGAGAAGAAGGAAATACTTTCTATCTGCTTTCTATTATATGAAGAGATACCGACTAAAAGCTAGGAACTTCGGATTCTTTTCATGCGACCTAATACGTAGTGATATAATTAGTTCTTCTAACCTATTTTCTAATCGGCAGAGATAATTCGCGAAAAGAGACGAATCATTTGGTTTACAATTTACATTCCTCTTTCGAAACATTTTCACGACATAATTACAGCCTCTTTTAAAAATAAATAAAAATGAAGACAGGAATGCACCCTTTCTTTATACTCGTCGAATGATTATGATGTAACTATTTCAATGAGTTATATCGTTGGAAAAAAATTAACATATGAATGTAACAAATGTATTACAAATAAGATTTTTTTGCAGAACATATACAGATGCGTATAACGTAGTCAAGTATAAAATTCAGTGGATATTTACAGATAAATATTATAAATAATAAATATAAAAATATATAAAAAATTATGAAAATAAACATAATAATTCGTTCAATTTTCTTAATTACATAAACTTCCTCACCCATTATTTCCCATAATTTACTGTGTTATATATAATTAATTTTGCTATTAACAATAGACTTCTTTAAAGAAATAGGTCGAAGGAAGGTGTGCAACTGAGCAATGGCAAGTTAGTTTGCTTACATCCATTTATTGAGGCATTCGGAGAGAGACTAAGAAACTCACCTTTCAGTTATGCGCAGAAACTTCCGATTTTATTGCCGCATAGACACCGCAGAACAAAACTCATTATTAGAATTCAACACATACGCATAGAACACGATATGCAGCAGAGTGTATATTTAAGTTTACATATTTTCAAACTTATTTTCATATTCGACATCGTATAATATAAAAGATTCCATGTCTTCATGTTCCACATCGTAATATCATAAAATTGTTAATATAAAGCTAATATGTAATTGATATTATTTTTGATTATTAAGTATCTTTAACTTAAGCAATTGATCTTTTATACATCAAATATAGCAATAAAATAGTTTTAACGAATTATTTAGGTACAGAATTTTAAATTTAGTGCTTTTCATAACAAAATTGAATCGTATGAAAACAAAATTTGTATAGAAATGAATATTAATTATATAGATTTCTTTGAAACATTTCATCCAACAATTAATATAGTAGGAAATAAATATCTTTCTAATTGATTATTTATTTATTTTCCAATAATATTATTTATTATTACGAAATTTTATTTAATTCTATGTTGATTTAATTTAATACGAGAAAAATTTATACAATTATTAATTTTGAAAAGTTATTAATTTATATTTTTATTACAAATTTTTTTCTAATAGGAACATTTTACACATTTCATTCTTACTTTGTCATTATCGTTATTTTTATGATTTTCCTTAATTACATATGTATTGCGAAATTCTTATAAATAATGTTATATTCATCTTATGCCTTTAAATTCACCTTTATATTCAAATAAATACCAAGAATTACGTAATATTCTCGATGCGATCTATTATTATCATAGCAATACGGTATTAACAAATAATTATATGGCATATTGCAACACCTAACCTAAAACAAAGCAGCAACAATTAATATTAATAATTGCAAAGAGACCTGACCATATCGCGAAGCTAAGTAAGTGATCTGCGAATTTTCACACGAAAATGAAGCGAATCTCGAAAAAATCGGAAAGGTAGGAAACTAAAATGGACGCTGCAGGAACGTTAAAACGGAAACGAAGATGATCCACGTGTAGCAGCGAGACCGACTGCGATAGGATATGGCGTCAGTATTTTGTTTATTAAAATTAACAGAATCCCTTGCGATCTTGCTTCATGCTGTCGACCATCTTTGTCACCGTTCCAGCCAATAGTGGTCACTGCCCGTAATCAGAGTCATTCAGCCGTGAAGAAATAAAAACGGTGTTGCAACTCGTTGCGAACGCGTTAGACACATTGAATTTGTAGGGAAAGATCAAAGGGGAGAAAACAGACGAGACTGAAAACAATGAAGGTGAGGTCAAACAGTTGCACATACTACATACTACAGTCTACATACTACATACTACATACTACATATTACATACTACATACTACATACTATATACTACATACATCACTACGTAACGACGCTGTGCGGCGTTGCAAATCAGCAGAATTTTTGGGGCTATAGCCAATATATTTGTACCTCAACGGTTTCTATCACGAGAGTCGAAGAGGGCGACCGCTGCAGCCCCAACCCCCTTCGACTCCTCCAGTTCCGATTCCAAACTGCGTTTTAAGTAAACTACATCGCATGGCAGAATTTTTCTTCAGGAGCATTTCAGTCACATGTTCCTTGTACCAGATCGATTTATGCTCTAAACTGATGACATCTTCCAACATATTTATTTATTTATTTATTGCTTAGCGTGTACTCTTCTCCTATTACTTTTACTTCTATTTCCAAATGGCTAGTACTTTTTGAAATTATGCCTGTTTGCAAGTGTGCGAGGAGAACGAAACTTTGCTGTTTATTCGTACCGATTAATGAAGTTTATTATACATATTTCCCGCTGTTGCTCAAAATTGCATGTAAAATATTTTAATCCTAATGTAAAATTATCAATATGCCATTTCGTGTACCCGTAGCGTGTAGTTACTTTGTACAAATGATTTTACGTCGTCGTTATGTGCGTTAAATGTAATGAAAGGTTACATTACGCAGTATGCTTATAGTTTTACAACGAAATAGAAAAATGAACGTTTGTGAGGTAAGGGAGAGTTTAGATAAAGAAAATTTACCGGTGACGAACCGTTGCGATCATTTTCCTGCAGAGTTGTCAATGCCACGACCAGTTTACCGCATCAAACGACCGTGTTATAGTTACGTTGAACGAAAGAAAGGTAGCTCAAAAGGTAAGATATCAGATTTACGTGGCGCGTCTCGTTCAACTTTGGAAAAACATGTGAAATAACGTCCAAGTAATCACGTTCTTGATGCGCTTTTTAAAATTCTCAACAGACTCTCCGACGTCCAATGCCAGGGCCGCGATTATTAGTAAGGCTTGATGGGTTACGCCCATCCCTCTATCGCGT
>NIJG01002098.1:13080-24157 GCA_002201625.1 Euglossa dilemma
AAGCAAAACATGACTTAAAATTTCTCACTCACGATACTCTCAGAATTTTATCGGAACTGATTCTCTTCCTCTCAGCAATCTTACTCGAGAACTGCCACATAGCATACAGAACTTACTTTTTTCTTCGGGAAGAGACTTTCTGTGCTACAAATAACCCTTTCACGATGGTGCATCTGGACTATACTTTGTCGTCATTCGCGAAAGAGCAGGTGAAGCACCACATTTCGTATTGCCAATTAAGACTGATTTAGTATAACAACGGCTAATAATACATAACTCTATTTTTCAAATATGGGGAGTAAGCCACTACCAAGCGGCAGTGGTAATGTCGAATTTTCTAACACGTCGAAATCGGTGATGTTTGCCTGTTTCTATATGTTTATCAAAATAAATATATCCTGAATATTTTCGTTAATATAGCGAAGGTCTATATTTTTATTTGTTTGCCTCCTAAACGTATCACGGTAAGTATGTGAGAAATTTTTCCATCTTCAGAAGGATGGATCATTCATTGATGTACTTCTTCATACCTGTGCCAGTATATTCTCGGGCTTATTTTTCGCATAAGCAGGTGAAATTTAGAAATATGTTAAAAGGGGTTTGTATGTATTATATGAATGTCAAGAAGCACTGATAATTGCGAAGTGTATTGCGGTTGTACCGCGTACTGGATACACATTGTTCAATGCTAAAACTGGCCAAAATAGTTGGTTTCAAACTTTATATTTTTGTAATCGACGAAAGCTACACGTGTTTTCGACACAATTTTCATTTTTGTCCACATAGAAACCTAAATATAACAGGTCAATATAATTGTAAATATAGATTTAAATTCAAGGAAATTCAAGGAACGTGATAACCACACGTCGAAATTATCTTAAAACGAGTAATGAGTGTTGATGATTGTTATAGATATTTATTTACTAGTTCATAATTAAATTCTACATACAAATAAATACGTCAAATATTAAAATTGTTAACAATTAATATACGTATAGTATACGTAATCATTGCACTTTTCAACGTTCAATTAAATGCATATAATAAGTATATGCAAGAATATATGTAACAAATAATTCTTATATGTTTGAAGAAATGGCTTAAATATTAATTATTTTGTGTTATGATAACAGAAACAATATACAATTTAATGATTATGTCTATGTTCCTTATTTCGTCTCTTACCGTTGATACGAAGCGGTCCACTTAAATATTTCAAGAGTTATATGCGTATATACCTGTGCCAAAAATGTAATATACGTATATGGCTCGTACTTAAAGGAAGAAAAAGAAGAAGTAAAAAGGAACAAATAGGCAAAAAGATGTTATTAGGTGATATTTTACTGCTTTTATTTGAAACACTTTTTCATATAACAAGTTAGAAGTAAACTTGGACGAAACAGTTAAATAAGTCGAACCGTATAGCTACAGTGCACAAAGCGATTCTGGTTATATTCATGTTATATTCGTTTGTGCTACTGGACGATAACCGTCCGCTGTAATTTTGTTTCTTCAATAAAATTCAATACCATTCGCGATGAAGTCTTATCTTCTGTACAATGTACACTCACGATACGTGAACATAGGGGAGTCAGAACGAATTTCAGTTTGCCGACTCTGTCTTTCAAAATCAATATCAGAGTAACCAGCAGGGATTTCATATACTTTACATCTTACAACATGTTCTGCACACGATGGTTAATAGACCAAGAGGGGTTACGATCGATAGTGATAGTACTGACGAGTACTACTTTGAATATGACAAGATAATGATTCAGTTTTTATTACACAAGTGTTCAATGTAGTTATATTCTTTACTGTGCGCTCGAATACCTTTGGTCCACAGTAACGCTCGCTCGTAGGACGGCCTTGACCGCAAATGTTTAGCGCGATAGAAAATTCCTAATTCCCATTTAGTTAAAGGTCACAAATCCTCGAATTGTCTCTTAATTTTTGCACTAATCACCTTTGATCATACGCATTCAACTTCCTCTTTCGAGCTTTTCTTTGCTTCTTACTTATTCTATTTTCGACTTCGCTTTCGTTTTCCAGTATACTGCACATTACTGACATTTTTGTTAATAATCTTCTCAATTTCACGATAACTTTTACCATTTTCAAAATTTCTGACAGCAATTAATCGCTTTTCTAGCGTAAATTGCCTGATCTTCATTATTTTTCTATTTTAATTTCCATTTCTGATTTTAGCACGCGACTTTATTGCTCGCTAACGAGCTAAGCAATTTAATCATCCATATGTTTCGTGATTTTCCAGTGCTTCCAACAAAATATAATGAAAATATCAGTAGTGAACTTGCATTAGTGTGCATCTGAAGATGTGTGAGTTGTTTTTCAGACTGTACCCTAGTAACATTATTTTTTTTTAATTCTTGAGAAAGATTCGTTTCTTCATATTACTAGATAATAAATATAGATGCAACAGCATTATATACCTACTAAATTCGTTTAACTAAATAATTCCTAAACTTTTTTACGAGACAAAACATTTTCTGGCGTGTGTCGTACAAATTATTTTCATCGAGTAAAATCTATACCTGAAGAAACCTGTAGCTAACAAAGAGTCTAAATATAAATGTTTCCAACTATATAATCCAAGCATGGTAGTCTCTAAATAATTATGACGACAATTAATCCTTAAGTGGAGTTTTACGACGTACTAAGCGTTCATTGTATAAATGAAAATTCATCTTCCTCGTCAGAACACGAGATGGATACGTCATAATATTGCAATATTTTATTATATATTTAACGAAATACGCTGCACAACGTAAGCAACTAATGGCGAAGAAATCAGAAAAATAACTATTGACATTTTGCTGCATAATTTTTCTCGGTAATTTATGCTACAGAACATTCATTCTTCAATATATTTAATTTTCTCTTACATCTTATAATATGACCAATGCGTTGCTCGATTGAAGTCCGCTGAGAAAAGTGAGGGGCCGTTCCCAACCAACCGTTATTAGTCCGACCGTTCTAACACGATGACCGAAGTAGAGCAACGCGTGTACCATATTGGTAGAAATGACCCCTTCCTATTACCCTAACCTTGTGTCATCGTGTGCCAAAGAAAGTGATCCAAACATCGAGAAAATGTGAGACAGACATAATTTTATTCGTAATTAGTAATTACTAATTAGAATCACAGTCAACTTTTCGATGCAATCATATGGATATCTAGTATGATGCAATTACATTATTAAATTATAATATAAAATACGTCCAAAATTTTTAAACGATTTTCACAAACGATATTAATTGTTATTACTTATGTATTTCCTTACGTTACTAATCTTCCGATCCGTTGCCAAAATAATCATGCGTTGCTCGTGCAGCATTGCACTTGCAGACTTGTAATGTATGATTCAAGTTACCGAGGACTGTGAGTGGGCGCCTTACGTAGAGCGAGATAAATACCATTTTGCCTTTCGAAGGAAAAAGTGGTTTTCATGTGACAAACGAATAGTACATAAATATACCATTATCTTCCAACAATACTCTTAGAAAGATGACAATAATCCGATCAAATGTATAAAAATATATATTAAATTATATTAACATTGTTTCTGATTCGTCAGATCTATTCACTTAACGGATTTCTGTTTACTCAAATTTTTTTATCACAAATAATGTACGTCATTTCATTGATGGCATCTTAGATTGACCCACCATTAATGTAAGTATTTTTATTCATTTTTTTAAGAAAATTCTAATTCAACAATATTAACTTTAATCTATATGTGATAATTATAATCTTTCTTCGATCATAGCGCATATAGTATACTTTAATTCGTGACCAATAACATATTTTAACTATTTATGTGATTTATTAAATTTTGATTAGGATAATTTAGAACGAACAACATATATTTTATTAGTGACTCAAGTGAAATTATTTTTTGTTCTAATTTTATTATAAATACAATAATTTATGGTGTATCGGCATTTCTTCTTATACGAAACCAGTAGCAATGGAGGAAGGAATGGAGGAGGCGAGAAAGGGGTAGATTTTAAAACATCCACTCTCTGTCTCCTTCCCTAGCCAGGGTTTCATCATTCATGTTGATGCATTTGTCGTTGGGCCCTTCGGCACGTGGGACCTGGGAAGCGAGAAAGTCCTCTCATTGCTGCGTGTCTCACAGTATTACGTTAAGGTGATGAAACATACACGTTCATCCACCGGAGCCTACGCCGATTCAATGACAAGCACAACGGCCATACCATCTACGGCTAGTCCCGCCCCATCGACTCATAGACTTCAGGCGACTCCTCCGCAGTGGATGAATTTTCCCTCCTCCCGATGCTAAGGGTTTCATGAGCCGTGACCGCACCGTATGTGGCTTGTTCGGGACTGCGTCCACGACGCTGCCGCTCCTGATCTCCGTTTCCACTCCCTACCAGTTTTCAGAACTCACACCTTCTTTCTCATTATACCCATTAACACTAGATTTACGGGACCCGTCAATTTGACGGATGAGTTGCTGCAATTATATAATATTAAGAGATTTAAGCAACTTATGTTAAGTTTGTTAATATGGTAATTGTTTTTAAATTAAACTCATGGTCTTATTTTTTAAGAAAATACGTAGTTTTCTTTACCCGTAAATCTGACGGGTCTCCATAAAGATAGGTATACAAATACGTGCTTAAACCTAGTGTTAATATCGGGTTAAGAAATAATATTAACCATTTACACACTTTATAGTTCCGCTTATAATTTATTTCTTGCCATTTCGGTCATTTTTCTCTTGTTATTATAATTTCAATTGCGTTTCCTTATTTGCATTGAATGTGCAATGGATGCCAATGGCGAGCGGGAGGGGGAGGGGGCTATGAAAAGCCCTTCCGTCATTTTAGATGTATGAATGTTAAAGGTTTGACCCGCCTGACGCGAAAGTCCGAGCTTTTCCCGGGTTTTCGGGTATTCGTTGGTTTATTCACCTCCACGGGGTCTGCAATCAAACAGATAAATTTTTCTTTATTGTATACCTATGCTTATGTATGAACTGTATTTGTGCTCGGCCATGGGGATATGTCTCGGGGGTCCACATACTAGGCTGAGAGGATAAAAATACGAGTTTATCTGTATAAATACAATTATTTAACGTGTACCAGTGTTAATCCATGAAATACCATTCTGGCAATATTATTACTGCTTGGAAAATACCATATTGCCGACGAAGCGCCACGAGAGTGCATGACAATCAATACTCCTTTGGTGCCGCGATTTTTAAACTCTCGCGTCTTTCAGATACGCCCTTATCACATTCGTTTGAGACGTGGAAACGCTGAAAGATCAAAACGCCGAAAGGCAAAACGTCGAAAGTTCAAAACGTCGAAACTCCGAGACACCAAGGCGCCGAAGAAAAAAAGGGTCGAAACCTATCTATTCGAAACCAACACACACGTCTCCTCAAGGAACAGTTCACCACTAGTCGTTATTTAAGGTCAACCTGGAGACAATATACAACCAGCATTACTGCTTATTGTAGTTAAACCATCCATTGCAGTACATGACCACCCTTATCCCGTGTGCCTTTCCTTTCCCTAATTGCTATATAATTTTTAACACTCTCTGTCCTCTTAATGTCCGACACTGGAAACACGTATAGACATTCGTACATCGAGGCAAGTGTTTTGTTATCATCGTGGAGTCCATATAAAATTAATTCGACATCTTATTTTGAGGAATATCTAACTTTAATCTATTTATTTTTTTACCCTTTCAAAGGAATATGTTTGAAAATCCTGACCAGATGAACGATAAATGCTAGCCGTTACTTGTAATAATTTACACAATCTTCCTTGCCTGGGAATGTCTGATAATGGAGGTCGCAGATGCCTCCTATGAACCCGGTGTATTTTGTACGCTGTCCTACGAGGCCTTCGAATTACCACGTTCCATTACTGTTGACAAATATAAGATATGGGTGTCATTTCAATCATACATCACACCAAGTACATTGACGCTTTCTGTCCATTTAACAGCTGCTAAATCTATAGATTCCGAATGGAATTCTGGCAACCAGTTTTAATTTGCATAATTTAGTACTAGTCGAGTCCACTTGTAATAATCCTGCTAGCACATCAATTAGTTTCGTAAAGATGGATCTCCACATTCGTCTGACCAGTATCGGAACCTATCTGGAGATTTATCTCGCCCATTCTGGCAAAGGACAGGCCTGCCCCTACTTCGTTTTGTTAACAGAGATCAGTCATGGCTACGTTATCTCGAGTCTAAGATTCTACTGCGGCGGGATGCCCCGTGATCCGGAGTGCATGCCCAGGACGCACTTTGATATCTTCTTCTAAATTGCATCTACCGATGATTTTAATTTGTGCTCTACGCAAATCGTTTAGTTAAATTAACGTGTAAAACAGGCAAAGTAATCCCACTTCTAATTGGAACGTCTGTGGCGAGCATATACATAAAGAATGTTTCCATCGCAGAGAATCATTTTCGCATTGCACTTTTTGCGTAAATAGATACGTAAAGTGATTATGTTAAAAGAAACGTGAAATATTGTTAATATTTTGCTATATTATTAACAAAACGGTCTTCTTTAATTCATTTACTATTAACGGATAAGTAAAAATATAATATTTATTTTACACTCTATTTAGCATAATATTGTTTTATGTGAAAAATAATGCCGTATTCAAATACAGGGAGAAATATTAACCGTTCTATTTACAAGACTGAAAATGACATTCAAATGTTGATCAAAAGGCAAAACAACCTGAAAGAACTTGAGTTACTTGATGTCGTCATGGTACGAGACGCACTGTGCATAGGAATTTGCCTATAATTTGCATATATCGTGTTATTCTGAAGAAACGTTTATCGTGGACATATAATATACGAAATTTTAAATTCGTATCTTTACTTAACAATCGGGCTTTGATTGAGAAAGACGATTAGATAGATGAAACAGGAAAGTAATAAACAACGCATTAGAGTATCACGTCAGTCACGTACAGAACCAAAAAATTCTTTGACACCCTGGATGAAGACCAGTAATTAGGTAGAACATTGGAATTACCAAGCCTGCAATATTGGCAATGAGAAGAATCGAATTTGGGACGTGACTAATTCACTCGTTTAGCGAAAAACCGAATGTCTCTACATTCAATTAGTTATAACTACGAGTCTTCGTAGTTTAAAAGTAATAATATTTTGCTTGAAAAATCTTACATGAAAATCATCAGATTTGTAAAAAATAACATTTTATGTTGTGCAAAGGTCAGAGGGCTGATATGCTGATGACAATGGCAAAGCGAATAGGTGTATGATTAGCAGTTTCAAGAGTGCGCGGATAGATGAACGAGACCGTGGACAATGGCACTGGATGAACGATTTCATCTGTGATAACGCTGAATGTTTATAATACATAAGAAAAGCATGATAACCTATCGTTCTCATTTAAACTATGCACTTTGCCTTCTTTCATATGCATGCCCTCTTCCTCAATCGTGCTTTTCACATGTAACCTAAAATCCACACATTTTAAATCCGCACACACCTACGCTCTGCTATCACTCTAACGATACTCACTAAGTTATCCTTAATGTATCGCTCGCCGTTCCCACACTTGGCCGTCCTTACCCTGGCCACTATCTTTAGGTTCGCATCGTTCCATCGTACGAACGATCAATGATTCTCATTCATACTCTATACACACAAACACTGATCTATTATATTCTTCGCAACTCAACTTATAATCCATGAAACATTGTATACGTTCTATATCGAAGAGATATTTCGCAACATCGTCATGACCTGGTCGGAGGCAACCATTGTCAAAAACCATATTCTGCACCTTGCTGCTGCCGTACCGACATTGTTCTCCGGGTGTTGATAGTTCCTTGCCCTGCTTCTTGTACCCGTTCTTCTAGTGATTCTCTTCTTCGGATGACTCTGGTTCCCTCAAGTGCTCGATAGGCTCCAGCGTATGCCGATTTTCGTGTCTGGCTTTTAACCGGACCTTTTCTCACGGCATCCCGCTCCTGCGGTGAACCCTTGTATTTACGGTCTTATCGTTACGAGCCGATGATCGACCTTTATCGCATTTCGCCGACCTTTCGCAACTGGCACATTCGCTTACGGACTTTCGCTGACGGTTGCACGCTGAGTTACCCTCGGAACATCAGCACGCTTTTGATTTTTTTCTCTGTATCGGTACAAGTGACAGGATAGCCAGCGAGATTTTCAGAGCATTTCGGAATCTGTGATTCCGCTCTGTCTGGCAGGCGTACGTCATTTCGTAGTCCGCGCGATGCCCGATGGATTATAGTTCCATTGCATCGGTTTCTAATGCACCACTTACCCCACTAGAAACACGCCAGTGAATTCCATTCGAGGTGGAAGCCTGCAAAGATAACACCAACTCTTTGGCGTTGGTTTCGTCCATGGTTCCGCAATCGAGTTGACTGTTGCACTAGGTGTTGTCCTCCATCATTATCAACCGCCACGCTGCCGCTGTTGTTGCATGCAAACATCGCAGCGGTTTCTTCTTCCATGATTCGTCGGCCTTCCCCGTCACATCGGGATCGGTGGACGTCTAAGTGCACGTTTCGCAGGTTGCCCGAGACTTAGCGATTCATCATCGAGGAACCTGTGGCCGAGAACCACGCCTTCCACGACCAGTCCAGAGTGGTCGCCTGTATTGCCTACCACGCCGTTAATCGTATCTCCGTCCGGAAACATTTCTTTTTTGCCAGATCGATCGCTAAGCTCGATATAATTCACAGGTGGCAAATCGACGGTTTTCGCATCGTTCGCTATACGAGTGCCATAGCTCGTTGTTACCGGGTCCTCGATGTATCTGCCCCGTCGAACCAGGGACTCGTAAGTTCTTCTCACTCGCCACTTTCTCTTTGTTGAGCACGTTGTCGCCACAAGGCCGTAGTCGTGGCACGCTTCGGTTTCGAACCTCTATCTTTCATAGCGCAATCAGTAATACGTGGTAATGGCACCCGCAACTTTTAGGCCTTTAATTACTTTTTCTCTTTTTTCGGTCCTAGTTCTCCTATAATAATTAAAGAAAAATCCATTTTTTCCTTTCTTAAAAATTTGAATATTGGCATTTTCTATATTCATTAAATAAAAATTCATATTTTACTGTATATTAAAACATGCAGTAATTCGAAAAGGTTAAATACAAAGTAAAAAATAATTTAATAGGCTAAAAGACATTAAATTTACGTTTCTAAGTGTGAATTCAGTGAGCCAAAGAAGTACAGGAGGCAGAGAACTGTGCAGCGAAGGAAACATGTGTTTTAAAAATGTCGCATGTCGGCGGAATGCTCTGGCAATAATACTTTCAAATCGCCTCCAAGTAATATAGGATGAGTATTTCCTACTTTCCCAGAAAGACCGTAGGAATGTAACATACGAGTGCAAATAACACGATAATGTTGTACTTCCTCCATTTGATGTAAGATTTGTATTATTGGGTTGTGCGGAAAGTTGGTTCCGATTTTCGATAGGTAGCGTGAGAGACCTGCCTGAATATATCACAATTATTGAAAACAAATGATATCTGTACATATTCTAAAGGAGATAACTTCAGCCATATTTGAAAAAAAGTTTGGTTACGATTCGTCAATTTTTATCTGTCTCGTACGCCTTGGAATATGGTGGCAAATAAAGTGCATTATAAGCATTTAATGTTTTTTTTTTTTCTGAAAGGGCAAAAATGCCACACAAGCGGCAAACAAGATATGCGCTGTTTATGGCGAAGATGCTATTGCCGAAAGAACAATGCGGAAGTGCTTTACTCGGTTTAAAGCTGGAAATTTCGACCATGAACATCAAGAAGGTCCAGGTAGGCCGTCCACCACAGGCGAAGATATGATTAGAACAGAAATCGAGAATAGCCCACGCTCAACATTACGTCAATTAGCAGGAATGCTAAATAAATCAAAATCAACCATCCACGATCATATTGTGAAGCTTGGCTATATAAACCGTCTTGATGTATGGGTTCCGCACGATTTGACGGAGAAAGATCTGTTGGACCGCGTCACCATTTGCGACTTGCTTTACAAGTGCAACGAGGTGGCGCAATTTCTGAAGCAATTACAGACGAAGGATGCAAGATTCATAATTTATAAAAATATTCAGCGTAAAAGGTCCTGGGGAAAGCATGATAAAACACCTTTAATCACCCCAGAAGCCGGTCTTCATTCGGAGACTGACCTGTATCTGGTGGGACTGGAAAGGAATCCGATATTATGATATTTAGCCAAATAATGGAACAATAGATTCGGCATAGTATTCCTCTCAATTAAATAAATTGGAGACATCATTTGAAGAAATATGTCCAGAAATTGCGAATCGGAAGGGCGTCGTGTTTCATTAGGGCAATGCCTGACCTCGTATGTCTTTGAGACCTCGGGAAAAATTGTTGGAGTTTGGTTGGGATGTCTTACCTCATCCACCGTATTCGCCAGACCTTGCGCCTTCGGATTTCCTCCTTTCCCGATTATTACAAAATTCCCTTAATGAAAAAAATTTCAACTCTTTGGTAGAGATAAAAACCCATTTGGACAAATTGTTTGCCGAAAAATCTGAGAGGTTCTGGAAGGATGGAATTGTGGAACAGAATGGTACCAATATAACTTAATAAATGTATACCAATATTTAAATGAGCTGCGTTTTAATTTTCCTGAAAAATCGGCACGAACTTTCCGGACAACCCAATACATTTAATAAAGATTTTTATTCAAAATATTTTCATGAATAAATGAATTGATTCAAAATATTGATCATAGTTCAACTCATTCGTGTTACTCGGCTGTTTTGATCATTTTCAAACGTATTATGAATAGTATCACTTCCAGCAATTTTCATCGATGAATTGTAATTTAAATTTGAAATATCGATCGTGTATCATAGAAGGAGAATAGAGTAATATAGGCGGAATTTATATAATTTTCAATACTTTTTCGTACGATACTCTCTGAGACTCTCGTCTACTCGCAATGATTTCTCAATTGGAACTAATACTTCTATTTAGCTTATTATTTGTGCTTTTTTCTTTTATAAATATCA
>NIJG01002100.1:9056-20336 GCA_002201625.1 Euglossa dilemma
GCGCAGCGTAGATGCTCCTCGACAACCAGCCTTGACTCTCGGAATCACAGGAGAGGTGAAGCTGTTGACTCAGCCCTTCGACTCTCAATGAAGATGAAAACGTAGTAGAATAGTTTGACATACGATCTTATTATTCATACATGAAATTAAGGAGTCCGTCACTCCAATGTGTACTAATTTGTTTGCGTTTACAGTAAGCAGCACGCTCGCTGCTGCGGTATAGGTTCACGGTTGGTATGGTAATTGGTAAAAGATTTGACTTTATACCAACTGGTAACGTTCTGAGACGGTTTCACGCTCTACTTTAATATGCAAACCGTTATTTAGGGTATCCTATACCAATAGTGTACAGCAAATTGACTCCCGGGATACCTGGTTTGCCTATCGGAATAGTAGGATAGATGATGCTATTGAATTAACCGATCGACTCTAAATATCTACTACTATACGTTCGCGAAAGGTTTTCTCCCGATAATTCTGTTCATACATGAAAAAAAGCTGAGCATCTACCATAGTATCTACTGATACGTTTCCGTGAGCAATAAGTAAGGCACTGGCTGCAGCGGGTTACGTTCTCTGTAGGTAAGGTACTCGGTTAGAATAATGACTTTATACGAATAGGTAATTTTCTCCGACCGTGTAGACTCTTTACTTTAACATTCATACCATGAATTATAGTGTCTGTTGCAAAACTGTTCAGCGGATTTACTCACGGAATACCTCACATGGGTCTTGGAATCTTGGAATAGGTAAAGCTATTGACTTTGCCGTTCCTTTCTGAAAGATGGTGGTGAGGTTCTCGAACGGTTTGACACATCCATCTTTTTCATACATGAAGATAAGGTGTACGTCACTGAAATGTATACAAATTTCTTCCTCTAAACTCCAAGATTTATGCTCGATATAACCCAATAGACCTCGGAGGATAAGGGATACAGTAAAACATCTGACTATACTCCAATTGGTAACGTTCCCAAACGGGTTTTCTCTTTGCTTTAATCTTTATACCGTGAAATATGGTGTCTAATGCAAGTACTCTTCAGCGTATTTACTCGCGGTATGCACGGTTAGATTCTCCGTATCACAAGATACGTGAAGCTATGGACATATCCATTCCACTCCCATACAAGGTGGTATCGTTCTCTAAAAGTTTGACCCTCGATCTTCTATTTCATGCATGAAATTAAGGTGCTTAGAAGTATAATAATATGCTTATCTAAACATAAGGACGTGTCCTCGATACAGCGCGTTAGCTTCATGTTAGCTAAGGCCTGCTTTAAAGTGATCTTCCACGGAATGACTCTACATTATTATTCATACTGCGAAATAGGGTAACTAGTGCAATACTGTGCAGCGGATTTGCTTCCGGAATACCAGGTTTGACACATGGAGTCACATGATATGTGAAGCTAATCACATAGCCGTTCGTCTCTCACAGATGGTAGCAACGCTGTGGAGCGGCTTCTCCAGTGACTATCTCTTTGAATATAACTTTGTTATACTATGATAGGAATACTTTGTTTGACTATCGGAATCACAGGATAGGTGATGCTTCTGGTTTAGCTGTGCGACACTCAAAGGCGATGGTAACGGTCTCGGTCGGTTTGACTCTGGATTATGCTATTCTTACACGAAAGTAATGTGTCCCGCTGCTAATGTATGTACTAATTTCATTCCGCGAACAGTCAGCACAACACTCTATACACGAGTCTTGGCTTCTCGGACGGGGAGGCCTTCGGTATAAGGTTTGTATCTATATCAAATGATTAGCGTTCTTCAACGGGTTGACTGTCTGCTTTGATGTTAATCCCTTGCATTATTGTGTCTACTGCTAACACTACGGGCAATTATTCCCGTAACACCTATTTTGACTCTCGAAATCACAGGATAGGTGAAGCTATTGACTTAGCCGTTTGTCACTCACACAAAGTGGTAATATTCTCGAACGGTTTGTCCCTCGGTCTTCTAATTGATGCATGAATTTAAAATGCCGTAACTAAATTGTACATTACTGCGTTTCCCTAAAGACGAAGCCAAACGCTCTATACGGAGGGTTATCACCTCCGGCGGTAACGCCTTCGGTGAAACGTTTGACTTTATACCAGTTATTAGCGTTCACACACGGTGTGATGCTCTATATTAATACTCATTCCGCTAATTAAGATACCAGTTGCCAACACTGTACAGCGGATTTACTCCCGGAATACCTGGATTGACTCTCGGAATCGCTGGATACGTGAAACTAATGTGTTACATGTGCGATTTCACAATGAAAATGGNTTCTCGATTGGTTTAGCCCTCGATCATCTAACTCATACTAGAAATTATGGAGCCCGTCAGTAAATGTATACTAGTTTGTACCACTGAACACGGTGTTATAATCCCGATAAAGTGGGATATTTTTTCGGATGGTAAGGAATTCTGTAAGAAGATTGACCCTACACACATAGGTATTGTTCTACAACTGCTTGATGCCCTGCTTTAATATTCAAACCGTGAATTGAGGTGTCCTTAGGAAATACTCTTCAGCGGACTTACCCTCGATTTTCCCGGACTCACTTCGGGATCACAAGATAGATTAAGATATAGACTTAGCCGTTCGTCTCTCGCCGAAGCAGGTAACATTCTCGAACAGTTCGATCCTCGGTCTCCATATTCATAATGGATTAAAGGTCACAGTCACTAAAGTGTTTACTTATGTGTATCCCTAAACACGTAGCTATACTCTTGATACGGCGGGTTAGCTTCTCGGACGGAAAGACATTGCGCTAATATTCACTCAGCGAATTAAGGTATCTATTGCCAATCCACTTCAGCGAATTTAATCTCCGATTACCTGGTTTGACTCTCGGAATCACACAGAAGGTGGACCTATTGAGTTATCCGTTCGAATCCTAAGGGGGGTGGTAACGATATCGAGCGGTTTGGCAATCGATCTTCTAATTCATACATGAAATTAAGATGACCGTCACCAAAATGTAAATTAATTTGATCCTCTGAACACGATGTTATACTCCCGATACAGCCGGTTTGGCTTTCGGTGGGTGAGGTCATCAGTAAGACATTTGAGTCTATACAAATTGGAAGCGTTCGCAAACTGCTTGGCGGTCTGCTGTAATATACAAACCACGAATTGAGGTGTCACTTTCCAATTCTGTTCAGCATATTTACACCAGGAATACGTTGTTTGACCCTCGCTATCACTGGTTAGGTGTAGCTATTGACTAAGCTTTTCGAATCTGAATGACTACGGTAACGTTCCTGAACTGTTTCGCCCTCGACCTCCTAATTCATACATGAAGACAAGGTGACCATCACTGAATTGAATACTAATGTCTTTCTCTGAACACGAAATTGTACTCTCGACGAAGCCGGTGAGGTTCGCGGAAGATGAGGCCTGCGGTAAAACAATTGACTTTATGCCAATTGGTATCGCCCTCAAACGATTTGACGCACTACTTTAATTTTGAAACCGTGTATTAGGTCGTCTGCTGCCAAAACTGTTCAGAGGATTTTCGTCCGAATTACCTAGGTTGGCTCTCCGAATCACTGGCTAGGTAAAGCTATTGACTTATCCGTTCCACTCCCAAAGATGTGGGATCTTTGTACGACAACATAACAAACCATATTCCCATTCATACATGAAAATATGGCGCCCATCTGATAAAATGTCTAATAATTTGGTTCCGAGAGCGCAAAGCAAGACACTCGATTCAAGGGGTCTTATTCGCGGAATGTAAGATCTTCGGTGAAAAAAATGACTTCATACATATTGGTAATATTCTACGACGGTTTGACTCTATAGTTTAATATTCATACCGAGAGTTAAGGTGTCTCCATCTAATACTGCGCTGCGAATTTACTCTCGGAGTACCTGGTTTGATTCTTTGAATCACAGGATAGGTGAAGCTATTGACTTATCCTTTCGACACTCAATGAGGGTGGTAACATTCTGGATCAGTCTGCCACCCCAGCTTCAAATTCAGACATCAAGCTAAGATGCCCATCACTATAATGTTTACTACTTTGCTTCTCGGAACATGAAGTAATACCCTCGATATAGCGGGTTAGCTTCTCGGAATGTAAGGCCTACTGTAAGGAGTTAGACTATATACGAATAGGCAATGTTCTAGAACGGTATGGCGCCCAACTTTAATATTTGAACAGTCAATGATTATGTCTATTGCCAATACCTTTCAGCGGGTTTACTCCTAGAATAGCTGATGACTTTCGGAATCACAGATAGGTGATGATATTGAGTTAGCTGTTCGAATGTTTAAGAAGATGATATCGTTATCCATCGGTTTGACCCTCGGTCTGCCAATTTATACATGAATTTAATGTACCCGCCACTTAAGTGCGTACTAATTTGCTATTCTGAACACGAAGTAATACCTTCGATGCAGCGGGTTATCTTCTCGGAAGGTAAGGCCTCCGGTAAAAAGTTTGACTCTATACCATTCAGTATGTTTCAGCAATGGCTTGACTCTGCACTATATTATATACACCGTGAAATAGGGTGTCAATACTGCACTGTGGATTTACTCGCGGAATGCCTGAATTGACTCTCGGAATCGCAGGTAAGGTGAAGCTCTTCGCGTATCATTGCGACACTCACAGAAGGTGGGAACGTCCTTGAACAGTTTAACACTCGGTCTTCTAAGCCATTCGTGAATGTACGACGCCCATCGTTAAAATATATACCAATGTGTTTCTCTGAACGCGAAGCTATACTCTAGATACAGCGGTTAACATATAGGAAGGTGAGGCCGTCGATAAAGAGGATGTGTTCGTATCAATATGTAACGCACTACATCGGTTCGAAACTGTAATTTAATATTCATACATTGAATCAATGTGTCTTTTGCCATTATTGATCCGCGAATTTATCACAGGGATACCTGCTTCAAGTTTCGGAACCACCGGATAGGTTATGTTACTGACAAGGCTGTGCGACTAGCAAAGAAGGTGGTACCTTTCCCGAAGGGTTAGACACTCGATTTTGCAATTCGTACATCAAATTGAGGTGTCCGTCTGGTATAATGCCTACTAATTTAGATCTCTAACCAGTGAGTAAATCACTTCCTACAGCGGGTTAGGCATCTCGTAGGGTAAGGTCTTCGGTAAAGCTATTGACCTTATAGCAATTGGTAACGTTCTCAAACGGTTTGACGCTGTATAGTTCATTTTCGAACCGTGAATTAAGTTGTATACTACTAACAATATTCAGCCTATTTACACCCGGAACACCTGGTCTGACTCTCGGAATCGCTGGATACGTGAAACTAATGTGTTACATGTGCGATTTCACAATGAAAATGGTAACGTTCACGAACGGTACAACGCTCGACCATCTCATTCATACATGAAATTAAGGTGCCCTTCACTGCAACGACTACTAGTTTGTATCTCTGTGTACGACGTATTTTTCTGCATATATTGGGTTACAATCTTGGAGGGTACGGTTTTCTTTAAAACTTTTAACATTATGCCTATATGTAACGGTATTTTAATGATTGAATCTGTACTTGAAAACTCTAACCGTGGCCTATGGTATCTATTGCAAATACTGTACAGCGAATTTGCTGCCGTATTTACTGGTTTGATTCTCAGAATCCCTGGATAGGTGAAGCGATTGATTTATCCGATCGAATCGGAAAGAGGGTGGTAACGTTCACGACCAGTTTGACCATCGATATTCTAATTCATACATGAATTTAAGGTGCCGACACTTAAGTGTATACTAATGTGTTTCTTTAAACTCGACGATATACTCTCAATGAAGCGGGTGAGTTTCGCGGACGATACGTCCTAGTGTAGAACGTTTGACTTTGTAGCAATTGGTATCGTTCAAAAACGGTTTGACGCCCTATTTTAATATTCACTGCGCTAGTTAAGGTATCTATTACCAATGCTCCTCAGCGTATTTACCCTCGGATCACCTGGTTAGTCTCTCGGAATCAAAGCATTGTTGGAGCTATTGACTTATCTGTCCGTCTCTCAATGAAGGTGGTAACGTTCTCGAAGCGTCTGTCCCTCGATCGTCCTATTCATACATGCAAACATGGAGTCCATGTGCCAAAATGGCTACTAATTTGTTCCGGTGAAAACTAAGGAAGCCAAGCGCTATAGCGGGATGGGATCCCGGATGGTAAGGCCTGACGTAAAAAGTATGACTCTATGCCAATTCGTTACGGTTTCACTCTGTAGTTTAATATTTACACCGGAAGGTAGGATGTATAACGCCAATATTTTACAGCGTATTTACTCCCTGAATATCTGGTTTGACTCTCTCAATTGGAGGATACGTGAAAATATTGGCTTACCCGATCATCTCTTTCAGAAGGTGGCAACGTTCACGAGCGGTTCGACACTCAATCTTCTAATTCATACAAGAATTTAATGTGTCGTCACTAATTTGTATATTAATGTGTTTCCCTAAACACGTAGCTATACTGTGGGTACGGCGCGCTAGCTTCTCGGTTGGTAGGGCATTCGGTGAAGCGATTGTCTTAATAGCAATTGGTAATGTACTCAATCGATTTGACGCTCCATTTTAATATTCGAACCGTGAATTAAGATGACTATCGCCAATACTGTTCAGCGAACTCCCACCGGGAATACCTGTTTTAACTTCGGAATCGCAGGATAGTTGAAGCTATTGACTTAGCAGTTCGTCTCCCACAGACGGCTGCAAAGTTATCGAACGGTTTGACACTCGATCTTCTAATGGATACATGAAGATAAGGCGCCCGTCACTAAAATGTACACAAATTTCTTCCCCAGAGCACCAAGTTATACTCTCGATATAATGCGTTTGACTTTCGGAGGGTGAAGAATTTGACGTTTGACTTTATATCAACTTGTTATGCTCTCAAACGGTTCCACGCTTGACTTTAATATACAAAGCGTGAAATATGGTGTCCATTGCGAATACTGTTCAGCGGATGCATTCCTGATATACCTAGTATGACTCTCGAAATAACAGGATAGGTGAAGCTATTGAATTAGACGTATGACACTCAAAGCTAGTGGTAACGTCCTGCAACAGTTTGCCACTGGATCTACTATATCATACATGAAATGAAGGTGTCCGCCATTATAATGTACACTAATTTGTTTCACTGAACCGGACGATGTGCCCACGATACTGCGGCTTATGTTCTCGGAGGATAAGGTATTGGATAGAAAGAATGCCTCAATAACATTTGGTAACGTTCTCAATCCGTTTGCCGCTCTACTGTGAGGTCCAATCTGTGAATTAAGGCGTCCATTTTCTATGCTCTTCAGCGGGTTTACTCTAGGAGAACCAGGCTTGTCTCTCGGAATCACAACAACATGAAAAGTTACTGACTCGGCCGTTCGACTCTCTACGAAGGTGGTAATGACCTAGAGCGGTTGGAATCTCAGTCCTGTAATTCATATTTGAGAATAAGGTGTGCTTCAGCTATAATGACTACTCACATCTTTCCGCGGACACTAAGCATAACACTGGCTACAGCATGTAATGGTCTAGGGAGGGTGTGTTTTCGGTAATTAGAATGACACTAAACCAATAGGTAACGTGACACAACGGTTTGGCTGTGAACTTTAATATTTATATCGCGAAATGTGGTGCCTGATGCCCACACTGAGGAGCGGATTTACTCGCGGAATACCTTATTTGATTCTCGGAATCACAGGATATGTGAAGCTATTGACTTAACAATTCGAATCACAAGGAAGGTGGTAACGTTCTCGATCGGTTTAACCGTCGATCTTCCAATTCATACACTATGGAAAGGTGCCCATCACTGAAATGAATACTCATTTCTTTCTATGAACTCGAAGTTATACTCTCGTTGCAGCGGGTTAGTTTTTCGGAGGGTAAGGTCATTGGTAAAACTGTTGACTATATAGCAGCTGGTAACATTCTCAAACGGCTTGACGCCTTATTTTAATATTCGAGCCGTCAGTTATGGTGTCTATTACTAATAACGTTCGAAGGAAATACTTCCGGAACACCAGGATTGACTATCGGAGCAATAGGATGGGTGAAGTTATTGACACAGCAGTTCGATCCTTCTAGAAGGTGGTAATGTTATCGATCGATTTGATACATGATCTTCTTATTCATACACGAAAATAAGGTGCACGTCACTAAAATGTATAGCTAGTTGTATCTCTGAACCCAAAGTTGCACTCTCGATTCGGCACGTGAGGATCTCGTATGATAAGGACTGCGGTAAAGAGTATTGCGTTGTATCAATTGATATCGCTCTCGAACGGTTTGACGCTCTTCTGCAATATACAAGCAGTGAATTTAGGTATCCATTGCCATTATGGCTCAGCGGCTCTGCACCTGATGTACCTGGTTCGTCTCTCGGAATCACAGGACAGATGAAGCTATTGTCTTGGCTGTGCGACTCTCAAAGAATGTGATAACGTTATCAAACGGTTTGTCAGGAGATCTTATAATTCATACATAGTATTAAGGTGCCCGTCATTGAAGTGTCCACTAATTTGTTTCTTTGAAAACGAAGAAAAACCCACGATACGGCGGTACATGTCCCCAGAATGTAAGGTATGCGATAAAGCGTATGACGATGTAAAAATTAGTAACGCGCTCATACTGCTTGACTCTCTACTCTAATATTCATACCGTATATTAATTTTCGTATTGACAATACTGTTCAGTGGATTTACTACTGGAATAACAAGCTTTACTCTTGGAATCACAGGATGGAAGTTATTGACTTAGCAGTTCCACTCACAATGAAGGCGGGATCGTACTCGAACGGCTTGACTGCCGTTTATTCTGTTAATACATATAAAATAAGGTGTCCGTCTGCTAAAATGTCTTCTTTTTTGATTTCGTGAAAACTAAGAAAGACACTCGCGGCGGCGGGATAGATTCTCGTTAGGCAACGTATTGGTTAAAAAGGAATTACTTTATTTCAATGGATAATGTTGTCCGGCGATTTGACTCCATGTATGGATTAAACGATCGAGAGCCAAACCTTTCGAAAACTTTAACACATTCTTTAAAATCGAACGCCTAAGACAGTAGCTTCACCTATCGTGTGGTTCCCCGAGTCAAGCCACGTATTCCGGGAATAGGTCCTCTGTGCACTATTGGCTTTATAAGCCCTATTTTACGGTTAAGGTATTAAATTACATATACAATCCTTTGTAGAACATTACCTATTGGAATGCAGTGAAACTTCTTGCAGAAGGCCATACTTTCCGCGAACGTATCTCGCTGTATCCAGAGTGTAACATCGTGTTCAGAGACATAAATAACGATACATTTTACTGACAGGTACCTTAATTTGATGTATGAATAAGAAGATCGAATGATACACCGTTCGACAACGTTACCAACTTCACTGCGAGTCGCTTAGCTAAGGCAATAACATCACCCATACTGTGATTCTGAGAGTCAGACAAGTCATTACGTGTGTAAATCCGCTGAGCTATAGACAGTGTAACCCATCATTCATGGTGTAAGCATTGAAGCAGAGAGTCCTACTGTCGGCGATCATTATCAAATAGTATAGAGTGTACTCTTTTTACCGAAATTCTTACCTTCCGAGAATATATCTCGCCGAATCGAGAGCATAACTTCGTGTTCACAGGAGGAAATTAGAATGCATTTTAGAGACGTGCACACAAACTTCATGTATGATTTAGACGGTCGAGTGTCAATCCGTTCGAGAACGCTACCGGCTTCTTCGAGTGTCTAACGACTGCATCAATAGCTTCACCTGTATTCGTGATTCTGAGAGTCAGGCCAGGAATTCCAGGAGGAATTCAGCTGAACAGTATTGGCAGTAGACACCTTCGTTCACGGTATGAATATGAAGCAGCGTGAAGCGGTTTGAGAATGTTACCAGATGGTATAAATTCATTTTTTTTTACAGATTTTCTTACCTTGGACAGCATAACTGGCAGCAGGGAGTGTGTTGCTTCGTATTCAGTGAAACAAATTATTATACATATAAGTGCGCGGGCCCTTAATTTCATGCATGAATTACAAGGTCGATGGTTCAAACCGTACGAGAACGTTACCACCATCTTTCAGAGTCGAACGGATAAGTCAATAGCTCCACCTATGCTCTGATTCCGAGAGTCAAACCAGATATTCCGGGAGTAAATCTGCCGAAGAGTATTGACAATAGACACCTTAGTTTACGGTATGAATATTAAAGTAGTGTGTAAAACCGTTCTAGAGCATTACTAATCGATGCATAGTGAAACTTTTTACCGGATACTTTGCCATCCAAGACCCAATCCCGCTGTAGCGAGTGTCATGATTGGTACTCAAGGAAGCAAACTAGTAGACATTATTGCAGAGGCATACCATATTTTGATATATGAATTAGAAGTTCGAGTGTCAAATGGCTCGAGATCAGTAACACCTTGTGTGAGAGACGAACGGCTAAGTCAATAGCCTCACATACGCTGTGATACGGAGGAGCAAGCCAAGTATTCCGGAAGCAAATCCGCTCAACAGTATGGGCAGTAGACACCTCAATTCACGGTTCGAATATTTATGCAGAACGTCAAACCGTTGTGGAACGCTACTAATTGCTATAAAGTCAAACGTTCCCAGAATGCCTTACCCGCAGAAAAATTGACCAACTGTGTCGAGAATATAACACCGTGCATTGTGGTACGATCCTGTATATATTTTAGTGACGAGCGCCATAATTTCATGCATGTATTAACACGTTGAGTGCGGTGCAGATTTCGCTAGACTTGCCGCTCAGCCGCAGCTCTCGGCTCGGTGCCGCCTAAGCGCGTGAGCACTTGATGCCGAGCGCTGCCGCCTTACTACGCCGCGTGACGTGGAGGCTCAACAGTTCACTGGAACGAAAAGTATGAACAGAAGGTTACTTTACTTCACTGCTTGGATTGAGGTTTTGGCTGTGAGAATGGGGCATTCATTGATCATGTATACAATTTATAAACATAAGATAAGCGGGCTGCGAATGCCAGAGTGGCCAAAGATCGAACATCAAGAGACGATCAGTCGAAAAAAGCCACGGGAGTATAAAGGTTCAGTGCAGCAGAGAGAATTCAGTTTTATATATTTTGAAAAAGTTTTGCCACCACTCAACTAAAAATGATGTGAGATCGGGAAAACGAAGCGGTAGTGACTCATCGAGTGAGATATTAGTACCACGAAACCGTAGGCATGCAGTACCATTGCCTTCTTCAGGTGGTAACAGTGAATCCGATAGTTCACTAAGGGATATCGACACTAGTGGACGAACCAAGTGGTTTGAACCGCGAGGC